>NC_069485.1:20850769-20870669 GCF_026875155.1 Cherax quadricarinatus
CTCCTCTTATATCTGTACAATAATAAGTGTATATCTAAGTTATCATTTGTATTTTATCACATCCAAATTAACCAACCTGGACATGCATTTATAAATAGGTGAGGGTTTGTAGAGTACTATAGATAAATTCCGTCACTCATTCATATATTTACCATACTTTACTCATTCTCAAATCTATTAAATTATTTACTCCTTTACTCGATAAATGAGAATAAGAGAAATGTCTCGTTTAAAAATGGATATTCAAAATCATCTTTATTATTTTATTCCCATATTACAGAAGGATAAAAAGTTGTATCTAATAATATTAATTTTATAAAATTTTCGTTTACAATTTTTTTTCAAGTTTTTAATAAATTTAATAGAGATGTATATATAGATTTATTTATACTAATATAAACTTGCTGGTTCTTGAATGGTTTTATTGTTGATAATTTTACTTTACTAGGAAAATGTAAATGATCTAAATTTTTTAATAATAATTTTTATTATTATTTTTTTTTTAAATAGTCAATATCATTGGATAAACACACTTGTTGTTCTAGTTTTTAAAATTTTTATACATGTCATGAGTGAGTCACAGTTGGTTTTGAATCACAGTTTGTTGAATAATTTTCCATAAGCAAGCAGCTATATCAAATCCTGGATAGTAATTATTATAGTTTTTTTTTATTTTTGTTTTATTTTATTGTTCATTATTAATTTTTTTTTGTATGTAACAATTTTAAATATAATATAAAATAATTTTTTTTATTTTCAAAAATATCAGAATATCTCTTTAAATGGCATTTTTAAAATTGAATTATTAGAAATATTTTTGTCAAATCAAAAATGAGATCTTCTTTGCATATTGTGCAAATGTATGTTAAATTGGAAAAACATTATTTTTAATAATAAATATATGCCTTTCGAACACTTTTATCACAGATTTCTACAAGCATCTAATTAAAAATTTTGTATTTTGGAGTCCACTTCTTCTTTAAAAATAAAATCACCATTTATTAAACCATATGAAATTTTTGAAGTTCAATTCTTTCCCTGCTGACCAGCCACTGACCCGTTTCCCTTTCTTGATGAGGACTCAAAACAGGAGGCTGCTACGAATCTTCTTGTTTTTCCTCGGGTCAGTCGCCCGAATTTCCATATTCCGCCAACCTCAATTCTTCCTTAAGCTGTTGTAAAGTTGCTCGATGGAGGGCATCTTGCTTCAATTCTAGAGAGCGCGCAAACAGGTCTTCACAGAGCCAGGTACACGTCAACACTGCGCAAAAGCCAACTCAATCAGGAGCTACTGCGCAGCACGTCCGCACGGCCCAATAGCGATGCGAACACTCTTCCCTTTTTTATAAAGAACAGGTGGTATCATTTTCATTTCTTTTTTTAAAGGTATAGGTGTTTGTTTTAGTAATTTCACTGTTAATTTTTCTTGAATTGATATTTTATTACCTTTTTTATAAAGAACAGGTGGTGGTGGTAGTGATATCTTCTTCATTTCTGTAGGCTTATGTTGTTCTAGTAATTTTACTGTTGATCTTTCTTGAATTGATAATTTTATTATACTTTTTATAAATGAACAGATGGGTGGTGTGTGGTGGTGGTGGCATATTCTTCATTCTGTAGGCTTATGTTGTTCTAGTAATTTTTTTTTACTGATTGATCTTTCTTGAATTGATATTTTATTATCCTTTTTATAAAGAACAGATGGTGGTGGTAGTGGTGGTGGTGGCATATTCTTCATTTCTGTAGGCTTATGTTTTACTAATTTCAAAGATGATTTTTCTTGAATTGATATATTTTATTATCTTTTTTATAAAATAGAAACAGATGTTTGGTGGTAGGTGGTGGTGGTGGCTTATTCTTATTTCTGTAGGCTTATATTGTTCATTAATTTTACTGTTGATTTTTCTTGATTGATATTCTATATATCCTTTCTTAAAAACAGGTGGTTGGTGGTATCTTTTTTAATTTTGTAGGCTTATAGAAAAATAGGTGTGATATGTTTTTTATTTATGTTTTCAAAAATTATTAGGTTGTATTTTTTTTTTATTTTACTGTTCAAAATTATTGGTTTATGTTCTTTTAATTTCATTGGTTGATCTTTCTTGAATTGATATTTATTATCCTTTCTATAAAGAACAAGGTGGTGGTATCTCTTCATTTCTGTAGGCTTATGTTCTAGTAATCTTCACATTATTTTCTTCCAATTTTTTTTGATTTTCTATTAATTAATTTCATGAATATATCTACAGTCATCATTAATATATTGATAAGTATTTTTTATCAACTTCCAAAATATTTCACTGAAAAATACATTTATTTTATTTAATTTTGTTAGGGATCCTGTAACTGATTTTAAAGTAGGGATGGCTGTATATTCATCTTCTTTCTGAAATTAGAGAAAAATTATAAAGAATAACTTATCAGTAGCATATCGTTATATATATATGTAGACAAAAATAGTTGCCATTTATATTTTTTATAAAATTTATTTAAGAATAGTAAGAATAATTAAACAATATTAATTATTATTATTAATTATTACATAATCTTCAGTATCATCTTATTATCATCAAAATAATATCTTTAGATTGAAATTTTCATCATAGCTGTAATTAATAAACATTCAAAATAAATTATCATTATTTTTTCATTTAAAGATTGTGATATACTACTATAATCATCATTCATTGTATCATCATTATCATTATCTCATTATTATTTGATAAATAACAACAAAACATGGTAATTCATAATCTTTGAGAACATTAATAATAATAATTAACTAACATATGTTAAAAACATTGATAAAGAAATATTCTGATGTTTTCTGTAATATTTTCATAATTCTAAAAAAAAAACGTAGAGGTATTATATTAAACTCATAATCTATGATTTCAAATTTTTCATATCAGAATTATTATTATTGGACATTTTAATATATCCTTTACTTAAAAATATTTTGAAATCTGACAATTTGATATTTGTATATCAATATTTAAAACTGTTTTTTTAATTCAATATTAAAAAAATAATTGATATTATTTTATAGTTAAATAATAAGAATTTTTACCAGAAAATATATCTCTATAAAATTATATTTTTTATAATTTCTCTATTATTGAAATTCATTCTTATCATTTAAATAATGATTTTATGTCCAATATATTCAATTTCGATAAGATACATTACATAGGCAAGTTTGTTCATCATTCATACTCAAAACTAATTCATCATTATGTATAGCAAAATATAAAAAATAACTATAATATAGCTGCAAACTATTATTATTTTACAAGTTACTTTAGTAAGTTCATACACAACATTCTTAAAAAAAATGAATTAAAGGAGGATTTTAGATGTTAATCATAATAGATACCGTTTTAGATAACGAACCAATATCGTATTAATTCACATATATTACTTAATTTTATATTTAAGAAACGAAAATACATTTGTTTGAAATTCTGTAATTAAAAAAAAAACTTTGTCAACTTTATCACTTCCAAATATTAATTCGTAAAAACATTTTTTTGTTATAGAATTATCTTCTCATATTATTTTTTTAAAATATCTTTTCTGAAATCATTATTACATAAAACATTTATTATATATTCTTCAAACATGTAGTAAAAATTTTCCATTATGTTTTAAATATTTTGTCTATTTCATCTATAATTTTATGTGTATTTACAATATTTCGTGATACCCAATCTTCTAAAGAGTCTTTTGGGGAACAGGCTCAAGAAATTCTCTAATGAATTAATACAAAAAAATAAAGGTGTAATTTCATATGAACTGTTATTTATGGTATGGTACTAATTATTATTATTATTATTTTCAGAAAAATCATGAATAATATTTAAATTCATAGTTTAAAATTAAAAATTTTCTTCCAAATCTTTTCAAGTACTGTTTTAACAAATATCATTGTTTTTATTCAGTAATAGCATCATTTGTTTCTTCTCATATTTATAATTACCACCACCACCCCTCCAAAACAATTACTACAAGTTACTTGAGGTAAAGCTTGTGGATAAAGTGAAAATTTCTCTTTCCAAAATAAGATAGAGGTATTTCAATACTATTATCAGTAGTAAGAGAAAACATTTTTGAAATTATACTCAAATAGTTTTTAAAGCAGCTTATATAAGAAGTCGTCAACAAAAAATTTCTTGTAATTCAGTTGGGCCATATAAATCTATCGAAAAAATTTTCTTTTTCGGTAATTAAGAACATCAGAATTTGGTAAAAATTTTTGCTTTAATTATAATTTTAAAACAACCTGTGTTGTATCTTCAGGATGAAAACAAGGGTTAAACACCATCTTCATGAATAAAGTATTAAGAGATTATATTAGATCAATCCTTTGCCAGATAATTATTTCTTGTCTTTCTTCTATAGAAAAAAGGTCAGGCCATGCAGTACATGGTAAATGGAATATCTCCATGTATATTTTGATACATTGGACTACATTACAAAAAGAATTAACCATTTTCATCCTAAACTGTAACTGCAGCAAGCCTTCTTTGGCAATTTTGGGGGAAGATAACTAAACAGGGATCTCGAAAACAAGTTGATCTGGGAATTGCTGGAAATAGCTATATACCCAGGAGGACATGACATTATTTAACGTTTCTATCTTCAGGTAAAAAGAAATCTTGAGGTTTCATTTTGGAAAGGTCTACTTCTTCTTCTTCTTCTTCTTCTTCTTCTTCTTCTTCTTCTTCTTCTTCTTCTTCTTTTGTAATTTCACTATTATTTTTTTTTCTTTTATTTATTCTTATCAATTTACCTCCAGGTTCACAAGCTTTTAATGTATTTGTAGTAGCATTATAAATACCTGGTAAACGAGATTTACAAACCCATCTATCTTCTTCAAAAGAATATTGAAGATAACCCCATCAGGACTCACAAAACTTTCTTCAGGTTCCTTCCATAAACAATAAGTACACCCAGCATTAGAATATTTTTATGATAAAATATTTCTATATGATTACTACTGGGTATTTATATATTTTTTTAATATCTACCACATTTTTTACCTCAAGTTTTACGACAAAATATAAGATTCATTTTCTCGTGTTTTGGACTCTTTTAATAGGAAATTCCTTTGCGCAAGATTCAAAAAGTATGTTTTCTTCTTCATCAATATTATTATTATAATTAAGCCATCCATGAAAATCTATGAATTCATGTCTGTGCATTGTTCACTATTTTTTCTGCTTTTAATTCATTTCATTATTATATCGAAATATTTAATAACTTAAATCGATGAATATATATAATAAACTATTATAAATAAAGAATAATATTAAAATAATAAAGGAATTAATACCAATATAATTTAATCCCAAAATTTTTATTATTCCTTTTTTTTATTTTGACAATAGAAAATTTTAAAAAGTTTGTCAGTAGAAAACATTCTTATTACAATAATTAATACTTATTCTAGAAAAACAATGAATAAAATGTTTTTTTATATTTAACGTGCAGAAAGGTGTTTGGATTTTCCTTTTGTTTAATGTTATGGACAATTATGTTTCGGATTTCAATTTTGGGACATAGCTTCTTTTTCTCCATAGGTTTCATTAGCTAAAATTTCCGTACATTTTTTGTTGAAATTCTTAAATCAGTCTTTATAAATAATTTATTATATTAGATTGTACAAAGTGAAGATTTTTAAAAATTTACGTGGTTATTGTGAATATTCATATTTATTTTTCTTTGCCTTTATTAATTAAAAAGTTATAAAATATTATTGTGTTTTCATTATATTTTAATAATTATTTCAAAAACTCCTCTATATATAAATTCTTGTATCTCAGATAAGATTCAAATTCCGGCCTGTCTCTTGACAATTTAAAATATAATGAATGAAGATGGACATAGTAGAACCGTTCACCGACAAAAATAAAAAAAAAAAATGGAATGATGTTATAACTTATATAAGGACTCTCTCAACACATATATATACAAAATGATCAGGAAAAAAATTAAACATTTTGAAAACTCTTATAAAAACGTGGCCAAATTATTTATCAGAATTAAAGTGATTATTATAGTAAAAGGAGAAAGAGAGTTGCTCAATTTAATACTTGGAAATACCATCCCCAAAATACATTACTTATTATAATCAGTCACCAATTAGCATTGTATTAAGGAACAATAACAGTCTGTACACTTTTTAATTACAGATATAAATTTTGTATAATGATGCAATAAAAAAAAGAAAAAAAAAAAAATTCTTGTTAAAATGGGATAGGATCATTTAATTATAATACATATAATAAAAGAAGAAGAAGAAGAAAAAGGAATAATAATAATTTATTAAATAATTCTAATAATAATTTACTGATTATAATTAGTACAATTAACCCTATTAAAAAAATATCCACCATATTTAGAAAAACATACGAAACATAAGTTGTCCCAAAGCTGAATGACTGATACCATCAAAAACTTGATAAATACATCTCCAGTCATTTGAGCCATATTTCTTAAAATTGTACCCTTTTTCACATCTGTATATATATTTTTTTATCTTTATTTATGAAATTCTAAATTAATGGTAGATTCTTCTTTTCTTTTTCTATATATATAAGGTTATAATATACTGTAATTGTAGGATTTACAATACCATTACATCCTTGATTTTAATATTTCATTAGTATCATGATGCCTTACAAAAGTTTTTTTAAATGAGATAATGGTAGAAAAACTGAATGGACAATTCCATATAGAAATATTAAATAAAGGATGAGTATCTCAGATGTATTGTTATTGGGTTAGTACTAGAATAATAATCAATTTTCTGTCATTTTTTGTTCACAAAATCGATTACATATAACTCCTCGATTCTAATAATAAGAATCCATCATTATTACAGAATATCTAAAACATCCAGGAATTCATTTTATTATACTTTTTAAGAGAATATTTATAAATCCTGTCCTTTTCAAAACCTAATGCTATTAACCCTTTTAAAAAGATTGGACTTTTGTTGTTAAGTGTCCATGTTTTTATTTTTATTAAAAAATATTTTTTTAATTTTAATTATCTTTGGAAGGGTTACTCTCTATAAATTCTCTAAAAATCTGATTCATTTTTAAACCCAGATCTTGGGCAATTATCAAACATCATTTACAAATTTTCGAAATGCTCGATAAGGGATCTTTTGTTTTAAAATGTTCAATAAATTCAATTACTTTTTTTTGGTTAACAATTGATGCTTCTTGGCCTTCTTCAAATTTAAAATTCAGTTTCATCACATGACAGTATATCTTTTATAATTTTTTTTTATTCAGTTGGATTTAGTAATTGAATTTAATCTGTTTGTAACTAAATTTTATATAAGAATCATTTGAAAATGTTTCATCCATAATGGTATTTCAAAATCCTTAAAATTTTGCGTACCGATTCAAACAGTCTCTACACTTCATTAAACCTCCAAAATTTTCTTCAATTTCTTTAGCAAAATTTCAGTAAGTTCTGCCATTTTTTAATAGAAAAAGTCTTTATATATATTATTTTTCCTTCATTATTTAAAAACAAACATTTTCCTATAAAATTTCATATAAAATATATTAGCAGCATGAAATTCATCCAAATTACAATGAATTATTTGACATTATTCAAATTATTAGTTACCAGTTCCAACTTTTAATTCTTTCAAAAGATCTCCGAATTTTTATATTTGATCCCGAACAATAATTATCAATAATTATTTTAGGTTCACAGTATATATATTTCTCCTTTATTATTATAGGACAAAAATACTTAAATTTTCGAAGAATTCATGATTATTAAATGGACTCGCGCATAATGACTTTGCAAACTTCCATATGATATTCTCTTCAATGGAAAGTTTCATTGGTGGATCCCTAATATTACTAATACAATTTACTCTATGTATAGGTCCTCCATCTTCTTCCGTTTCTCCATGAATTCTTACTATCATATCTAATTATTTAATCTTGTATTATCTGTCATAACTTTATCCATTGGATCTGATTTTCTTTATCATTGATAATCTGAAAATCAAAAGATTTTAATAGGATTTATGATGAAAATAAAATTTGAGAATATTTTTTATTACGTTCTATTGTATATTCATTTAATTATATATATTATTGGTTAAATGTATTAGTTTTAGATAAATCTATTAAAATATATGGATTTGATTAATAAGTTTTAAGAATAAAGGTATTAATTGAAGGAAGAGAATTTCCTAATACAGATTTAACATATATTTTACACACTTTTGTAGTGAGAAGAGAAGTTGATGGTGATGGTAATAATGATGACCTTGGCTGTAGGGAGAAATTTTAAAAATTATGTACGAGTAAAATTAGTAATTGTTGCAATTTAATGGGGGTGATTAACGGGAGGATTAATAAGTTTTTTATCAATTAACACAAATAATTGAATATTGTAAATGAATAGCTAATGAATCCCTTTTTGTTTTAGGTAATGTACAAAGAATGAATGAAAGTTATTAAAACTTGAGTATTTATAATGTCAAAGCCTTCAACATTAAAAGTGTTGGATAGGAAGGGAATATATTGTTCATGTTTATTAGTCTCTTGCTTAAAGGTAACTGATATTGGAAAGCGTTGTTACTATATATATAGCAGTTCATTTTTTTTTTATTTTTTAAATTTTATTTATACATTCTTGACAGAAGGATGTGTTTTCTATTAAATCATCTGCAATTCGACTCAAAGTTGGAATTTTGAATATATGTAATGAGATTCTCGTTTTCCACAATTAAAACAAAAGCAATATTATTATTATTATTATTTCTCCAAAATTTACGTTTTCAAAATCTTAAAATTGTTAGTAGATGAAGTATAAATTTCAAAGATGGTGAAATAATATTTTAAAAGAGGTTCTATGATATAAAATGATCTAATGCTAATTTTTCATGAATTGGTCGGTTGATGAAGTTGTTGTCGTTGCATGTGTCTAATGTTAATTGAATCAATGATTTTAGCGAGTTTTTAGATATTCTATAATATTTTTTGTAATTCAACACTTTCATTAAAACCTGTTCTAATGAGAGAGTTTATCATATGAATAAATTTATGTAATTAAATATTCTGTTCATTTTTTTTTTATTATTTCCGTTTCTTCTTTTCCTAAAAGTATGTAAGACACATGCTTACACTTGATCGAATTCCATATATAGCGGGAAATTACAGTATATATATTATTATTATTATTTAATTATTATTATTATTATTATTATTATTATATTATTAAAACCTGTAATTATTATTAATTTGATAATAGTGAAAAAATATTATTTGCATAATAAATTTTAAATATTATCAGGATTTCTTTCTTTTTTCTCAAAATCACTTAAACATGAAAATATATCCTGTTCAAATTATAATTATTTAAATAGGCATTTGTTTATTGAAATTACTGATGTACAATAGTTGTGCACGAATCTACAAAAGATCCATTATATAAAGAAATGCACTTAATTAGACTGCTAGATTATATATTATGTAATCTGCCTAAGTAGTCCGTCCATATCTTCTCTTCCCCCTGTTCTCACCTCTCCAATTAAGCATACGCCGCACCACTCCCCCTGGCATACTATCACGCACTCCCCCACTTTATGTTACTCCAACTAACCGTATCAGTCATGCTATCCCTCTCTAAGTTGAATTTATTAGTTGCGAATAAGATTGATGTTAAGAAAAATTAAGTTTTTCATTATTATAAATTATTTAATATTTAAATTATTAATTTTTATGTTTTGTAATATCATCTTGTGGATTTAAATATTCCTTTCAATAAAATATTTTATTGATTTGATGTGAAAATAATAAAAAAAAATCATTTCGCTCTTGAACGTCATAAGGAGACTTCAATGGAATAAAATGTTCTCCTAAAAGGAAGTAAAATTTTTTTCTCCTTGTGGATAATGAACTACATTATAAATAAGCTTAGATGTGAAAATACGAAATATTTCGGGACAAAAATGCTTTTGAGTTATAATAGACTTATAAAGAAATTTATATTTCTATATTCTCGTAGAAAATCACATTTTCGATAAATTTTGATGAACGAGCTACATTTGTCAAAGGAAATTGACAGTTTCGAGAGAAAATTTTAAGATGCAGGACCAAGGATATAGATTTTTAATGTTTGTATATTTTGAGGTAACCGTGGATTTAATAATTCTACTGGTAGGAATTTTTAACTAAACTTACTTCACCAAATCTGCAACCTGACCAATATTTTTGACTGGATTAAAAGTAAAATTAAATTTAGTTTTTTTTTTTGCATGGCATCTCAAATTCGCTGACGATGACAATCATTTCATTTTTTTTACTATTTTTATTTTTATTCTTTTGAAATTATCTCAAACTTTTTTATAATGTTTATTATTTTTAATTTTATATTTTATTGACGATAAAATTAATACAAATTTAATAAACAATATGTTTTATCTTTTTTTCTATATACATTAATTTAATACCAAGTATTTTGTAATATTCTTTTTTTTAAAATCTCTAATAAATTTGATTAATATCACTATAATCGTAAAGGTCATTGTATTCATTTACCCATTGAATTAAAGGTATATATAAATCAATTTCATAAATGTTTTATTATTCCTTTTTTTTAGTCCTCTTTTATTTATTTATATTGAGGAATGGTGAAATTTTTTTTTCAATTGTTTAATTAATGATTTATAAATATAATATTCAAGTTACTTTTAATTTTCCAATTAAAATATTTTTATATTTTTTCATTAATTCTTACTACTTTGTTTATATTAAAACAACTAAAATTTAAATAAATTGAATTATTATTTTTTAAATTCATCATTATTTACACTTTTTTTATTTATTAATAAATTTAGATCTTTATTGATGGATTAAATATTATGTTTTCTAATTATTAATAAGCATTAAAAATATTTTTACATAATTCCATTATTGATCTATTAATACTATAAGAATATATACTTATTATGAATATTATTATTACTATAATAGATATTATACTAATATATATCATTATTTTTATTAAGAAATAACTTTTTTTTATAATACTTTACAATCTTATAAACAATTAAATATAATTAAGGTGTGAATTTAATACTAGTATATTAAAGAAATATATAATTTTTTAATAAAAAAATATTATTAGAATAAAAAATGCTTATTATAAAATAGAAAAATGGCATTAACATTAGTAAAACTTTATTGATATTAGCTTGCAATCTGAAATTGAAACAATTGATTATTTTGAAGGTAGGTTTAATAATTAAATATATATCACATAGAACTTTTATTGAAAAATTTAATAGAAAAATATATATAGGATCCATACAGTAAAATGGTTTTTTTGGCGTAGATTAAAGAATGATTTATATAGAAAGTTAATATGAGGGGGAATTTACTAATTTAATTTATTCTGTTATATGTGGTGATGATATATGTAAAAAATATTTAAACCGAGAAGAGGATTTTTACATATTTCAAAATCATATGCGTGAAAAATATCCGTACTAAAATATCATGAATTACTAAAGAAGTAAATAACTTAGCTAATGAATTAGGGATTTAAAGATGAAATTCATTTTTATGAATTTTGTCACGATGAAATTAATTTTTATGAATTTACTAAAGACAGTGATGAATTAAATGAACTTTTTATTAAAATGAAAAATTTAAGTAATAATAGCAAATATTTTAAGAATAATATTGTTTATGAAATAATGAATTTAAACAATGATAATTTTTTAAATTATTTAAAAAATATACTATCGCAAATGTAGGGTGTTTTCAATATTGGTTTGACAAAGAAACTAAAGAATTAAAAAGAGGAAAATATGTAAGTAGATATTGTTATTTATATGACTCGATACCAGACAAATATTTATTAAATAATAATACTATAATTTTACCAGAAGATGATCATCCCTTATATAATATTAGTTGGGACTGTATGTTTGATTTTTCAATTATTAGAGATAATGAAAATTTATTTAATATAGAAACTAAAGGATGTAAGGATGTGTAACCTTTATTACATACCATAACTGGGGTGTTTGTTAAAGACTATAATAAAATATCTTTAGACAAGAAAAATCTTTTTTGCATTTTTCGATGTGAAATGGGTTCTATATTAAGAAACATTGTTTTTGAAATGAAAAGTGGTGATGGATTAAGAGATCAAAGTAATAGTGATAATGAAAACAATACATCAATATTAAGAGTTGAAAATAATAACATTGATGATGAAGAAATACCAGAACCAGTAGGTGATGAAAATATACCAAAATATTAAGAAATGTAGAAATCCACAATCAGTAGCTAAAGATACATCATCAGTAGTATTAAGAAGTAAAGATGGTGATAGAGAAGAGGATACCACATAAGTAATCAACATTAAAGGTGAAGGTAGTAACAATCATTATAATAATTAAAATAATAAATATTAAAGTAATTTCTTATAACTAACTTAAAAATTATAGTTTTATTATTGTTAATAATTATTATTATAATTCAATTGTTTAATAAAGTAATATAACAAATAAGTTTTTTTATTTTTTTTATAATAAAATATTAGTAAATATTAAAAAATTTTTATTATAAAAAATAGAAAAATGTTACATCTACATTTAGTAATAAATATTGATAAGAGTTTTGCAACGTTAATAGAAGAATTTGAATATTATGAGGGTGAATTTAATAAAAACACATCAACCATTTCCAACTCACTATATTAATAATTTAATGAAATAAGTTTAGAAGTAACAGAAAAAAATAAATTTTTGGCGTAATTACAGAATGATGTATTTAAAACAGAAAATTATGAGGATTTACTAATTTAATTCTTTCATTGTTTCGTGGTGATGATATATGTAAGAATATTATAAACAAGATATTCATTTTAACATATTTCAAAATTATATGCGTGGAAAAATATCCGTAAACAAACTTCGTGAAAATTATTAGAATAATAAATAATTTACTCAAGGAATTAGGATTTAATAATGAACTGATTTTTGTGGAATTACTTAAATAATTATAATAATAATAATAATGATAACAGTATTAAATTAAATGATATTTTTAATAAAATAAGGAATGGAGTAAAAAATAAATAAATTTTCTCATAATAAAATTATTCAAGAAGGGATTAATTTATATTTAAATGATTTTTTAAATTATTACAAAGGTACAATAAAGCTAATGAAGGATGTTTTGATATTGGATTGATAAAGAAAATTAACAATTAACGAGGGAATATATATAGATAGATTTTGTTGTGATTTTCTCAGATGAAGAATTAATTCAAGAAAAATATTCATTTAAAAAATGATATAATTTTACAAAAAAATACTCATCCCTTACATAATATTGTTGGGGATTCGTGTCTTCAAAAATTTCATATTTTTATTAAAAATAATACGTAAGTACACAGTATATAATTAAGGATGGAAGGGAATATGTAATCCTTATAATTACAATATCTTATCTAAGTTTATTGATGGATATGAAAAAATATCTTTAGATTATATAAATGAAAATATTTTCTATATATTCCGATGTGAAAGAGGTTCTATATTAAGAAATATAGTAGAATTGTCTATTGAAAATTTTGAAATAGAAAAAAATCTTACAATGCACACTGACACTGACAATATTATATCATTAACAGTAGCACATGAAAGAGAAGGAGGAGGAGATAATGGTGATGGGTGTGATCTGCTGATACTGTTTACAATACTGCTGGTGCTGTTGTTGATGCTCCTGCTGCTGTTACAATGACTGCTGATGCTGATGATATTATGCCATTAACAGTAGTACATAGAGAAGAAGAAGGAGGAGGAGATGATAATGGTGGAGGTGCTGCTGCTACTGTTACAATGACTACTGACACTGACGATATTATGTCATTAACAGTAGCACATGAAAGAGAAGGAGGAGGAAGAGATGATGGTACTGGTGCTGCTGATGCTGATGCTGTTACAATGACTGCTGCTGCTGATGATATTATGTCATTAACAATAGTAAATGAAAGAGAAGAAGGAGGAGGAGATGATAATGGTGGAGGTGCTGCTGCTACTGTTACAATGACTACTGACACTGACGATATTATGTCATTAACAGTAGCACATGAAAGAGAAGAAAGAGGAAGAGGAAGAGGAAGAGATGATGGTACTGGTGCTGCTGATGCTGATGCTGTTACAATGACTGCTGATGCTGATGATATTATGTCATTAACAATAGTAAATGAAAGAGAAGAAGGAGGAGGAGATGATAATGGTGGAGGTGCTGCTGCTACTGTTACAATGACTACTGACACTGACGATATTATATCATTAACAGTAGCACATGAAAGAGAAGAAAGAGGAAGAGGAAGAGATGATGGTACTGGTGCTGCTGATGCTGATGCTGTTACAATGACTGCTGATGCTGATGATATTATGTCATTAACAGTAGCACATGAAAGAGAAGAAGGAGGAGGAGGAAGAGATGATGGTGCTGCTGATGCTGATGCTGTTACAATGACTGCTGATGCTGATAATATTATGTCATTAACAGTAGCACATGAAAGAGAAGAAAAGAAAGGAGGAGAGGAAGAGATGAAACGGTGCTGGTGCTGCTGATGCTGATGCTGATGCTGTTACAATGACTGTTGATGCTGATGATATTATGTCATTAACAGTAGCACATGAAAGAGAAGAAGGAGGAGGAAGAAGAGATGATGGTGCTAGTGCTGCTGATGCTGATGCTGTTTCAATGACTGCTGATGCTAATGATATTATGCCATTAACAATAGTAAATGAAAGAGAAGATGAAAGAGAAGAAGAAGAAGGAGGAAGAGATGATAATGGTGGAGGTGCTGCTGTTACTGATACTTTTACAATAACTACTGACACTGACGATACTATGTCATTAACAGTAGTACATAAAAGAGAAAAAGAAAGAGGAGGAGGAAGACGAAATGATGATGGTGGTGGTAGTACTACTGCTGATACTCTTACAATGGCCACTGACACTGACGATATTATGTCATTAACAGTAGCACATGAAAGAGAAGGAGGAGGAGATGATGGTGATGGTGCTGATACTGTTACAATGACTGCTGCTCCTGCTGCTGTTACAATGACTGCTGATGCTGATGACATTATGCCATTAATAATAGTAAATGAAGGAGAAGAAGGAGGAGATGATGATGGTGGAAGTACTGCTGCTGCTGTTACAATGACTGCTGATGCTGATGATATGTCATTAACAGTAGTACATGAAGAAGAAGAAGGAAGAGGAGGAGATGATGATGGTGGAAGTACTGCTGCTGCTGTTACAATGACTGCTGATACTGATGATGATATGTCATTAACAGTAGTACATGAAGGAGAAGAAGAAGGAAGAGGAGATGATAATAGTGGTGGTGTTGCTGCTGTTACAATGACTATTGATACTGACGATATTATGTCATTAACAGTAGTACATGAAAGAGGAGGGAGGAGGAGGCAGGGGGGGAGATGATGGTGGTGGATAGTACTGGTACTGTTGCTGCTTACTGATACTGTAGTAATAAAGAAAGTGGAGGAGCAAAAAAAGGGCCAATATTTAGTTTCTTCAGACATAGCTGTTCGGTAAAAGAGAAAGAGTGCTAATGAGAAAAGAGGGATTAATAGTTGTTCTTCGAAAAATAGTTGTTGGAGAAAGAGGAAGAAACTAATGAAAGAAGGATTATTAACTCATTCTTTTCAGATTGGAAAATATGAAAATCGGACATAAGAGAAAAGTAAAATGATGAACCTTATTATCAAAATAACTTAATATAATTAATACTAAAAAACGTTTTATATATTTATTATTATTATAATAATTGATTATAATTTTAAATTTGTTTATTAAAAATATTTTATTTATATAAATAATTTTAAAAATATTATATTAAAAACATAGCTAGTAATTAATAAAATATTTATTCTTAAATATAAAAAAAAATATATTATGTATTTTTAAAATTAATATTAAAAAAATTAGTTCCCACTTGAGGTGGTTAAAAAAAAAAAAAAAAAAAAAAACAAAAAACAAGTAGTAAGACGTGTGATACAAAAGAATTGTAAATTATCACTACATGATGTTCATTTTGAGTTGCTAGTAAATAACGTTTAATATCTTCAAAAGATCGTGATTTGAATGCATTTCAGGAAATTTATTAACCTCTTCATGTTAATAGGATTTAATGATTCATTTGAAAGGACAGTCATTTGAAGAAGAATGGCCGTATAATTTGTTTTAGAAGTTTCAAATTTACGTATTAGATTAGGAAGATTGCATAAGACTAACAAAGTGACCTAGAAAATAAATTAACTCCTCTTATATCTGTACAATAATAAGTGTATATCTAAGTTATCATTTGTATTTTATCACATCCAAATTAACCAACCTGGACATGCATTTATAAATAGGTGAGGGTTTGTAGAGTACTATAGATAAATTCCGTCACTCATTCATATATTTACCATACTTTACTCATTCTCAAATCTATTAAATTATTTACTCCTTTACTCGATAAATGAGAATAAGAGAAATGTCTCGTTTAAAAATGGATATTCAAAATCATCTTTATTATTTTATTCCCATATTACAGAAGGATAAAAAGTTGTATCTAATAATATTAATTTTATAAAATTTTCGTTTACAATTTTTTTTCAAGTTTTTAATAAATTTAATAGAGATGTATATATAGATTTATTTATACTAATATAAACTTGCTGGTTCTTGAATGGTTTTATTGTTGATAATTTTACTTTACTAGGAAAATGTAAATGATCTAAATTTTTTAATAATAATTTTTATTATTATTTTTTTTTTAAATAGTCAATATCATTGGATAAACACACTTGTTGTTCTAGTTTTTAAAATTTTTATACATGTCATGAGTGAGTCACAGTTGGTTTTGAATCACAGTTTGTTGAATAATTTTCCATAAGCAAGCAGCTATATCAAATCCTGGATAGTAATTTTTATAATTTTTTTATATTCAGTTGGATTAGTAATTGAATTTAATCTTTTTTTAACTAAATTTATATAAGAATCATTTGAAAATGTTTCACCCAAATAAGGGTATTTCAAATTCCTTAAAATTTTGAGTAACCGATTCAACAGTCTCAACACTTCTCATTAAACCTCCAAAATTTTTCTTCAATTTCTTTAGCAAATTCATAAGTTCTGCCATTTTTAATAAAAAAAGTTTTATATATATTATTTTTTCCTTCATATTTAATAAACAAACATTTTCCTATAAAAATTCATATAAAATATATTAGCAGCATGAAATTCATCCAAATTACAATGAATAATTTGACATTCATTCAAATTTTTAAAGTCACAGATCCAACTTTTAATTCTTTCAAAGATCTCCGAATTTTTTATTTGATCCTGAACAATAATTATTCACTAATAATTTTAGGTTCACAATATATAATTCTCCTTTATTATTATAGACAAAATATTAAATTTCGAAGAATCTCTGATTATTTAAATGGATCGCGCATAATGACTTTGCAAACTTCCATATAGATATTTCTCTTCAATGGAAGTTTAATTGGTGGATCCCATATATTACTAATACAATTGACTCTATGTATAGGCCTCCACCCTTCTTCCGTTTCTCCATGAATTCTTACTAACATTATCAATATTTTTCTTGCATTATCTGTCATAATTTTATCCGTTGGATCTGATTTCATTATCATTGATAATCTGAAAATCAAAAGATTTTAAATAGGTATATATGGTGAAAATAAAATTTGAGAATTTTTTTATATTACGTTCTATTGTATATTCATTTAAATTATATATATTATTGTTAAAAGTATTATTTTTAGATAAATCTTTTAAAATATATGAATTTGATTAATAAGTTTTAAGAATAAGGTATTTAAATTTAGGAAAGAGAATTTCCTAATACAGATTTTAACATATATTTTACACACTTTGTAGTGGGGGAAGGGAAGTTGATGGTGATGGTAATAATGATGACCTTGCTGTAGGAGACATTTTAAAAATTATGTACGAAGTAACACTTAGTAATTGTTGCAATTTAATGGGATTAACGGAGGATAATAAGTTTTTTTATCAATAAACCAAATAATTGAATATTGTAATGAATAGCTAATGAATCCCTTTTTGTATTAGGATAAGTACAAAGAAATGAATGAAAGTTATTAAATCTTTGAGTATTTATAATGTCAAAGCCTTCAACATTAAAAGTGTTGATAGAAGAATATATTGTTCATGTTTTATTAGCCCTCTTGCTTAAAGTTAACTGATATTGGGGAAAAGCGTTGTTACTATATATATAGCCAGTCATTTTTTTTTTATTTTTTAAATTTAATTATACATTCTTGACAGAAAGGATGTTTTCTATTAATTCATCTGCAATTCGACTCAAATTTGGGAAATTTGAATCATATGTAATGAAGATTCTCGTTTTCCACAATTAAAACAACAAGCAATATTATTATTATTATTATTTCTCCAAAATTTTACTTTTTCATAAATCTTAAAATTGTTAGTAATGAAGTATAAATTTCAAATGAGGGTGAAAAAATATTTTAAAAGGGGTTTCTATATAATGATCTAAATTGCTAATTTTCAATGAATTTGGGTTGATGAAGTTGTTGTCGTTGCATGGTCTAATTTAATTGATCAATAATTTTAGGCGAGATTTTTAGATATTCTAAATATTTTTTTGTAATTTTAACACTTTTATTAAACTGTTCTAATGAAGAGTTTTATCATATGAATAAATTATGTAATTAAATATTTCTTTTTTTATTTTTTTTTTTTATTTCCGTTTCTTCTTTTCCTAAAAGTAATGTAAGACACATGCTTACACTTTATCAATTCCATATATAGCGGGAATTACAGTATATATATTATTATTTTATATTATTAATTATTATTATTATATTTATTAAAATTTAAATTTATTTTAATTGATAATAGTGAAAAATATTTATTTGCAAATAAAATTTAAATATATCAGGATTTCTTTCTTTTTTTTCCAAACACTTAAACCTGAAAATTAATCATGTACAATTTTATAATTATAAATAGGCATTTGTCATTAATTTAAAATGATGATTGTGGAAGATAAGTCCTCCAAATCAATCATTTTAAATTTTTTTTTTTCACATTGTGAACAAATATATTTCCATGGCTAATATCATAATTGTTCCTCCAAAATTGTAGTATGTATTCAAGTTGAAATTTAATTAAATGACGAAAAGATTGTTAAGAAAAATAAAGTTTTTCATTATATAAAATTATTAATATTAAAAATATTAATTTTTATGTTAAGTAATATCCATCTTTTGGATTTAATATCCATTTCAATAAAAAATTTTATATGATTTTGATGAAAAATCATTTCGTCTTGAAAGTCATTAATTAATGGAAAAAAATTGTTCCTAAAAGGAAGTTTTTCTCCTTGTGGTTTAAAGAACTCATTATAAAATAAGTTTGATGTAAAAAACAAATATTCTGACAAAATGTTTTTGAGTTATAATAGAACTTAAAGAAATTTTAAAATTCTATATTCTCGTAAAAATCACATTTCGATAAATTTTTTACGAGCTTTCATTTGTCAAAAGGATGTCAGTTTGAGAAAATTATATAAGATTTCAGACAAGGATAAAATTTTTAAATGTTTTATATAAAATTTTTATAACCGTGGATTTAATAATTCTACTGTAGGAATTTTACTAAACTTTCAAAAAATCCCTTTAAAAAAAAATTTTGCTTTAAAAAAAAATTAAAATTTTTTTTTTTCAGGATTTTTCCTTTGGGTAAATCATTTAATTTTTTTAATTTTTTTTTTAAATTTTGAAAAATTTTTTTTT
>NC_069485.1:20871169-20901697 GCF_026875155.1 Cherax quadricarinatus
ATTATTTCAAACCCATTGAATTAAAGGTATATATAATCAATTTCATAATGTTTATTTATCTTTTATTAGTCCTCTTTTATTTATTTCTATATGAGGAATTGGTGAAATTTTTTTTTTCAATTGTTTAATTAATGATTTATAAATATAATATTCAAGTTTACTTTTAAATTTTCCAATTAAAATATTTTTATATTTTTTCATTAATTATTACTACTTTTTTTATATTAAACAATATATAATTCAAACTGAATTATTATTTTTTAATTCATATTTTCTTTTAAAATTTTTTTATTTATTAATAAATTAAGATCTTTAATTGATGGATTAAATATTCTGTTTTCTAATTTATTTATAGCATTAAAACTATTTTTACTTAATTCCATTATTGATCTATTAATACTATAAGAAAATATACTTATTATGAATATTATTATTACAAATAATAAAATATTATACTAATATATTCCATTATTTTTTATTAAGAAATAAACTTTTTTTTATAATACTTTACAATCTTATAACAATTAAATATAATTAAGGTGAATTTAATACTAGTTTAATTAAAGAAATATAATTTTTTAATAAAAAATATTATTAGGATAAAAAATTCTTATTATAAAAAATAGAAAAATGTCATTAACATTAGTAAACTTTATTGATATTAGCTTGCAATCTGTAATTGAACAATTTGAATATTATGAAGGTAGGTTTAATAATAAATATATATCACATAGAACTTTTATTGAAAATTTAATAGAAAAAATAGGATCATACAGTAAAATGGTTTTTTGGCGTAGATTAAAGAATGATTTATTTAGAACAGTTAATTATGAGGAATTTACTAATTTAATTTATTCTGTTATATGTGGTGATGATATATGTAAAAAATATTTAAACCGAGAAGAGGATTTTTACATATTTCAAAATCATATGCGTGAAAAATATCCGTACTACAAATATCATGAATTTACTAAAGAAGTAAATAACTTAGCTAATGAATTGGGATTTAAAGATGAAATTCATTTTTATGAATTTTGTCTATATATTAAAGACAATGATGAATTAAATGAACTTTTTATTAAAATGAAAAATTTAAGTAATAATAGCAAATATTTTAAGAATAAAATTGTTTATGAAATAATGAATTTAAACAATGATAATTTTTTAAATTATTTAAAAAATTATAATATCGCAAATGTGGGGTGTTTTCAATATTGGTTTGACAAAGAAACTAAAGAATTAAAAAGAGGAAAATATGTAAGTAGATATTGTTATAAGGATTCTTTATATGACTCGTTACCAGACAAATATTTATTAAATAATAATACTATAATTTTACCAGAAGATGATCATCCCTTATATAATATTAGTTGGGACTGTATGTTTGATTTTTCAATTATTAGAGATAATGAAAATTTATTTAATATAGAAACTAAAGGATGTAAAGGAATGTGTAACCCTTATAATTACAATACCATAACTGAGTTTGTTAAAGACTATAATAAAATATCTTTAGACAAGAAAAGTCTTTTTTGCATTTTTCGATGTGAAATGGGTTCTATATTAAGAAACATTGTTTTTGAAATGAAAAGTGGTGATGGATTAAGAGATCAAAGTAATAGTGATAATGAAAAAAATACATCAATATTAAGAGTTGAAAATAATAACATTGATGGTGAAGAAATACCAGAACCAGTAGGTGATGAAAATATACCAACAATATTAAGAAATGAAGAAACACCACAATCAGTAGCTAAAGATACATCATCAGTAGTATTAAGAAGTAAAGATGGTGATAGAGAAGAGATACCACATAATATATCAACATTAAAAGGTGAAGGTAGTAACAATCATTATAATAATAAAATAATAAATATTAAAGTAATTTCTTATAACTACTTAAAAATTATATTTTTTATTATTGTAATAATTATTATTATAATTCTAATTAGTTTAATAAAAGAAATATAACAAAATGTTTTATTTTTTTTAATAATAAAATATTATTAAATTTAAAAAAATTTTATTATAAAAAAATAGAAAAATGTTACCATCTACATTAGTAATAAATATTGATAAGAGTTTGCAACGTATAATAGAAGAATTTGAATATTATGAGGGTGAATTTAATAAAACACATCAACCATTTCCAACTTATATTAATAAAAGAATTTTTAAAGAAAAGAAAATACAGGCAATTACAATGATTTTTAGAACAGAAAATTCGGGGATTACTTTTTTCTATTGTAGCTACACTGAAAGTAAAATATTGGAAAAAAGGGATAATGTTTAACATCAAAATTAAGGTGAAAATTATCCTACTAAAAGAGGAAGTTATTAGATATAAAAGCAATTTAATAGAATAGGACTTAATAAGAAAATGAGTGATACTAAGAGATGTATTTAAAATAATAGTAATGATAACAGTGTTACATAAAAGTTTTGTGTTACAGGAAAGTGGGAATGGAGAAAGAATAATAAATTGTAATATATTAAAATATTAGAAGGGAGAAAAAGTTAAATTTTTTAAAGTTATTTACAAAGGTAGAAGTGATGAAGGATGTTTTAGATATTGGAAAATAAAGAAATTAAAGAGTTGAAGCAATGAATAATAAGATAGAGTGTGGGTGATTTATCAATGAATTTGTTAATTAAGAAAAAATTTTAAAATGGATTAATTACCAAAAAAAGCTCATCCACAAAATTGATTGTTCTCTTCATTTAAAAATACACGACAGTACCATTTATTAATTAAAATGGAAAAAAGTTTTATAATTACAATATGGGAAGTTTGAGGAAGGAAAAAATATTTTAGAGGAATAATGTTAAATTTTGATTGATGAAGAAAAAGGGAAGTCTGTGATTTCTGAATAGAAAGGAGGAATAAACATCTTGAGATGAAAAGGCCATTGTGACGGGGGGGAAGTTCGTGAGGCAGTAGTAAAATGAAAGGTGGAAGGAGAGGAGAGGATAAAGAAAAGGGAAACTGTTAAAAGCAGGTGGGGATGCTCCTGTGTTTACATGGATGTTTGGGGTGAATTATTATTAACAGTGTAATGGAAGAAGAAGGAGAGGAATGAAATGATGGGGCTGATGCTGCTAAAGAGCAATGCTGAGATATTTGTCATTAAAGTTGCAAAGGGAAGAAGAAGAGAGGAAGGAAATGATAAGGGGTACGGGTGCTGTATGAGTTACAATGAGTAAATGCTGGAGAATTATCCATTAAAGAATAGGTAATGGAAAGAGAAGAGAGAACAGGGGGAGTTGTATAAGTGGAGGGTGTGCTGACGCATGTTTACAATGAAGACATATTAGTCTTAACAGTATTAAAAGATAAGAAGCTGGAGGAAGAGAGTGTCTTGTGGGGTTGCGATGGTTACAATGATGTGATGTGATGAATTCGTCTTTAAACAGTGCAACATGAAAGAGGGGAAGGAGGAGAGAGTTGATGTGATGGGTGAAGTGATGTGTTTACATGACGTGAATGCTTTGATAATTATGTCAATTAAGAAGTATGAAGGAAAGAGGGAATTTTTTCCCATAAATAGGCCTTAGACAAGGATTGTAATGTCACCTTTGGTTTGTTTAATATATTTATAGAGGGGGTTGTAAGAGAATTTAAATGCGGGGGCTTGGCAAGAGGCGTTTAAAAGATAAAGAATCACACACAAAGTGGGAGTTGTCACAGCTGCTTTTTGCTGATACACTGTGTTTTTGGGAGATTCTGAAGAGAATTGCAAAATTTGGGTGGATAATTTTTGGTGGGGTGGCAAAAGAAAAAAATTAAAGGTGAATACGGGAAAGGAAAGGTTTATGAGGAAAAAAAAAATTTAGGGATGAAAGATTAATATCAGTTTGGGAGGGGGGAGAGTAGGAAGGTGAATTTTTTTCAATTTTTGGAGGGGAGTGTCAGCGGATGGGTCATAAAAAGATGAGTGAATCAAGTTTTATAGGGAAAAAGATGAGGGGTGCATTTAGGAGTCTGTGGAACAAAAATTTTTGCCCCTTGGAGGCAAAAAGGGGAATGTAAGAATATGTTTTTTAAAACCCCCTCTTTTATGGGGGGTGAACGTGGGGATAATGTTGCAGAGGGGAAGGGTGGAGGGATGGAGATGTCATGTCTGAGGGGCAATGTTTGTGAATAAAGCAGAAAATTGTAGTTTGGAAATTAGGAGGAGGTGCGGGGTTACCCAAAAATGTTGTCCAAGGGGTGGGAAGGGTTTTTAGGTGGGTTTGGGCATGTAGAGAGAAAAGGAGCAAACAGAATGACTTTAAATGAAACAGTCGTATGGGAAAGGGAAGGCGGGGTAGGGGTCGCCAGGAAGGGTTGAGGGGGGGGGTAAAGGAGGTTTTTTTTCGAGGGGGTTGGACTTTCCCGCAGCATGCTGAGCGTGTTTTGATATATTCTTTAGAAAATTCCTTAGATATCAAGGGATGCTCTTTAGAAATAATTTTTGCAATTTAAAAGTCATTTACCTCCAAATTTTAGTTAGTAAAACGCCATTAATTCAATGAAAAATTATTCAACCACTTCTCTTTTCTTTATCCGATATTCAAGATTTTAAAAAATATCAACAGTGTTTAAATATACAATTAATCACCAACATTAAAATACATAAATGAAGTAACAGATAATATTGTTTATGAAAATTTAATTATGATAATAACAAAATTTTGAAAACATTTCTTGTTAAAGAATAATCTAAATTATCCTTCTTTATGAAGATAATGATGAAACAAACTAAATTCATGTTAACAACCAAAAGAAAGATTATCTCAAGGTGAGATCCTTAAAAAACAATGTTTTACAAGATATTTTACTTACTAAAAGATTTAAATATTTATAAAGAAAACGCAATAATAAAAATTAAAAATATAGTTTTTTTTTTTAATTTAATAGATAATCAATCATAAGTGTATAAATATATTTAATTTTTAATATATATATATATATATAACTAATAAAAATAGTTATTAGAAACAAGTCAGTAGTTATTAAAGAAACATAATATTAATAATAAAAATCAAATTAAAAAAACTGAAAATTAAAAAAATATTAAATGATTATAATATTAAAAATATATTTAAATTGTTAGAAACATTACTTTTAATCTACAGAATATATTAGTAAATTTAAATAGTATCTGAATTTTTTTCATTCTTAGATATAAATATTAATTCTTAAACCTAACAGGTTATCACCATACATTATATTTAAAATAACAATCATTTGCATTATCACACTGTATATTTTCTCTAATTTCCTTTTACATCCTAATGTTAACATAAGAAAGTTCTTTAAAATTATAATCATCAAGATGATGACCTAATATATCCAATAGAAAATAATCACAATATTAGAGATTGAATACTTTCTTTCATTTCTATTGAAGCTTAAATTTAACCCTGAATACTCTAAATAATAAATTCTTATGACAGGACTATAAATAATAGTTATAAATGCCAAACAATCCTGAAATGGCAGTAAAATAGTACAAGAACATTACAAAACCAAAAACCACACATAACAGTGGAAATTTTTTTTCATTTTAACAAATATTTTTGAGGTAATAACAAGGATAATCTAATAATTCTCGAGATCCTGAGGGTCCAAAATTTATAGAAGTTTACACTTTGTAATTCCTGGGAAAGGTTGGTAATCATTGGATTATAATACTTAACATTAATCTATTAAGTAATTTAATACATTAGTACCATAAGTATAACAAACACCACCAAAAAAGGTATTAGAAAGACATTTGTCCAAATACATTAAAAAAGTTAATTATTTCACATACCATATATTCCTTTAAATAATTTTTCATTATAACCCCAAGATGATATTTAAGTATTTTAATAATTCTTATTTCTCATTTTTTCGCTATTTTTCGTCTTCAGAAATAAAATGAATAACATGTAAGAGGTATCAGCTATTTTTACCTTCATATTTTCCAAATAAATGAGTATATTAAAAAGAACTTCCTAGAAGAAAAAGTAATAAAATGGAACCACATTGATAGTAAGAGTGATAAGTTTTTATATGTCTCTCTTGGATAAAAAGTTCCTGAACCAACAAATTTACTATTTTAAGATATATATAAAGAGATCTATCAAAATTAGTATTGTTTATTGTAAACGGTGGGACATTACACAGCAATAGCGTTAATGGGTTTAGAAAACTGAAATCCTTAACTATCATAACATTGAATAACTTGACCTATATAATCTGAAGCCATTAATAAGCACCTGCTAAAAAACAGACAGTAGAAGTCCACACGGTAATGAAGTATGAAATATTAGTTTGTCCAATAATTAGTATGTTGGAAGCGTATTCTAACTAAGTTTATCATAGAAGCAGCGATATGTAAAACCATTATTCCAAAACAAAAAAAAATCATGAAATTAACAGAGCAGTTTTTAAATTATAAAATATTTTATTTAAATATTTTTTTTAGAATAACTTAATTACTAGTATTTTATATAAAAATTTTAAAAATACATTTACATACACATTTTACAATAATTTTTTAATATTTGACATTTATAGTACATTTTTCATTATTCCTTTTACAAATACACCTATTTAGTATTACCAGGTAATTTTTTGACAATGACATAAAACATTTTAAGACACCAATTCTATTTTCATTTAATCTTTTTATCTGTTCTATTTACAATGTTTATCGTAAACTCTTTGTAATGTGCAATTGATCCAGCAATATCTTTATGTTTAATAAATTCCTATGTAAACACCTTACAAATTTTTGGACTTAATAAAAGTATCAATTGTTCCAAATGGGTAGTTATTTGATATAATTCTCTATCATAAATCATTTTTGTAACTATTCCCATTAATTTCGGGGCTAATTTTAGATCCTCTAATCACTACTGGTATAGGGAACATTACAGTATCATTTTTATAAATTGGTGATACATTCTTTTTAAAGATTTTTTGTTTCAAATCAACATTTTGCTGCATTTTTTTTTTGTTTGAATAGAAGCTTTATTACGATTCCACTTATATTTAAAAAACTATCTTCTTTTTCCTATCTTCTACTTCTTCTTCTTCCCTCCTCTTCTACTTCCATACTATATTCTTTTTCATTTCCAACTTTGCTGTTTCTCTTCATTAATTATTAATTCTTTCTCGTTTTCAAAATATGTTCTTCTTCAATCTATAATTATTTTCTTTTCATTATCTAACAGTTCTTCTTCTTCTTTTTCTTCTTCCCATATTTCTGTTCATTAATTAATTATAATATTATTATTATTATTATCAGAAATCTGATATAAACAAAGTAGTATACTATACTATCATTAAAATTATTATCCAATGGTGATGTAGTTGTTAATGATGAAACTATAATTGGTATTGATAAAGTAGCAGAAGTTGTTTGGAAATTGTGAAGATTGTAAAGATAATGATAAGAAATTCTTCTTCATCATTTAAAAATCAGTTTCTTCTCAGTTTTTTTCATTTAGCGAAAAAAACTTCCTATTAATTTTTTAAACATTGATATTTTGTAAAAACTGATTTCATTCCTACTGTGGATCAATACAAAAACTGCTTTGTAAGGAGATATTCCAATACCTCTATTCACAAATCAGTATTTTTTTGTAAATGTATAAATGGCAATCACTGAACCCATTTTTTTGTGTAACTGTATTATCTTATCATCCAGCAACGAAACATCTAATTAAAAAAAAAAAAAAATAATAGTAAAAATATTATTTTATTAATTATTCATAATACAAATATATGAGTAAAACTGATCATTAAGGAAAAATTTCATTTAAAATTAATATGTCCAAAGGTTGTAAAATTAATGTATACAATTTTTTGTTTATTTTAATATAGTAATATAGTCCCCATTTTATTAAGAAAAAAAAAAAAAACTTTTAATTACTTACTTCAAAATAACATCGCATTTCCTCTTTCTACACTTCCTTGACTTTGTTGGATGACGAGGTTGACATTGTACAGAAGAATTATTCAAGAAAATATTCATTCAAACAATGATATAATTTTTATAACCAAAAAATACTCATCCCTTACATAAAATCATGGGATTGTTCATCAAAAATTTCAAATTTTATTAAAAATAACACGACAGTACCAGTATATTAATTAAAGGATGTGAAGGAAAATGTAATCTTAAAATTACCAATATCTTATCTCAGTTTAATTGATGGATTATGAAAAAAATATCTTATATTAATAAAGGGAAAATATTCTCTATATATCCGATGTGAAAAGAGGTTCTATATTAAGAAATATAGTGAGTATTGTCTATTGAAAAATTTTGAAATAGAAAAAAATCTTACAATGCCACTGAAATATTTATATCATTATCAGTAGCACATGAAAGAGGAGGAGAAAGATGAGGAATATAATGGTGATGGAGCTGATTCTGTTACAATATAAAACTGCTGTGCTTGTTTGTTTGATGCCTCCTGGAAGCTGTTACAATGACTCCCTGATCTGATGATAATTTATGCCATTAACAAGTGGTGTGGTAGTAACCTAGAGAATAAAAAGGAGTAAGATGATAAGGTAGGTGCTGCTGCTACGTTTACAATGACACTGACACTGACGATAATATGTCATTAACAGTAGCACATAGAGAAGAAAAGGAGGAAAGATGATGGAGCTGGTGACACTGATCTGATGCTTTACAAATGACTGCTGCTGATGATATTATGTCCATTAACAATAGTAAATGCTAGAGAAAGAAGGAGGAGGAGATGATAATGGTGGAGGTGCTGCAGCACTGTAAACAATGACTACTGACACTGATGATATTATGTCATTAACATAAGCACATGAAAGAGAAGGAGAGGAATAGAAGATGGTGTGTTGCTGGGCTGATGCTGATGCTGTTACGAATGTACTGCTGATGCTGATGATAATATGTCATTAAACAAGAAGCACTGAACGAGAAGGAGGAGGAAGAGATGATGTGCTGTGCTGCTGGATGCTGAGCTGTTTACAAAGACTGCTGATGGCTGAGATATTATGTCATTAACAGTAGCACATGAAAGAAAGAAGGAGGAGGAGGAAAGAAGATGTGCTTCTGATGCTGATCCTGTTTTACAATGACGCAGATGCTGATGAGATTATGTCGATTAACATTATCAGAAAGAGGAGGAAGGAAGAGATGATGGTGCCTGATTGTGCCCTGATGCTGAGGCTGTTACAATGACTGCTGATGCGAATGATATTATGTTCTTTAACATAGCACATGAAAGAGAAGAAAGAGGAGGAAAAGAGATGATGGTGCCTGATCTGCAGATGCTGAGCTGTTTCAAATGACTGCTGAAGCGATGAATAGTCATTAACAGTAGGCACATGAAAGGAAGAAGAAAGGAGGAAGAAAAGATAATGATGGTGCTGGTGTTACAAGAACTGCTGATGCTACTGAAATTATGCCATAACAATAGTAAATGAAAGAGAAAGAAGAAAGAGAAGCAGAAGAAGGAGTAAGAGATGATAATGTTGAATGTGCTGCTGTTACTGATACTGTTTACAAAGACTACATGAAACAGACGAATACTATGGCTCTTTTAACAGAAGTACATAAAAGAAAAAAGAAAGAGGGGAGGAAGACGAAAATGATTATGTGTGGTAGTACTACTGCTGTTACTCTTACAATGGCTACTGACACTGAACGAGATTATGTCTTAAAAGTAGCACAAGAAAAGAGAAAGGAGGAGGAGAAGAGGTATGGTGCTGATACTGTTACAAGACTGCTGCTCCTGCTGCTGTACAAATGACTGCTGATCGATGACATTATGCCATTAATAATAGTAAATGAAGGAGAAGAAGTAGGAATGATGATGGTGGTAAGTACTGCTGCTGCTGTTACAATGACTCTGATGCTGATGATATGTCATTAACAGTAGTAAAAAGAAGGAGAAAAGATGAAGTAAGAGAGGAAGATGGATGTGGAAGTACTGCTCTTGCTTGCTGTTACAATGACTGCTGATAGCTGATGAACTGTCCCATTAACCAGTAGTACATAAGGAGAAGAAGAAAAGGAAGAGGAGATGATAATAGTGGTGGTGTTGGCTGCTGTTACAAAGATATTGATACAGACGATATTATGTCATTAACAGTAGTACATGACAAGAGGAGGAGGAGGAGGAGTAGGAGATGATGGGGAAGTACTGTACTGTTGCGTGCTACTTGATACTGTAAGTATATAAAGAAAGTGTAGGAAGCCAAGGAAAAAGGGCCAATAATTAGTTTCTTCATACATAGCTGTTGGAGAAAGATAAAGAGTTGCTAATGAAAAAAGAGGGATAATAGTTCGTTCTTCCGAAAATAGTTGTTGGGAGATAGAGGAAGAATAATGAAGAAGGATTATTAACTCATTCTCTTTCAGATTGGAAATATGAAAATCACATAAGAATAAAGAAATGAAAGAACCCTTATATCAAAATAATATATAAATATACTAAACTAAAAAACGTTTTTTATAATATTTATTATTTTATAATAATGATTATAATTTTAATTTGTTTTATAAACATATTTTAAAAAAATATAAATAAGTTTTAAATATTTCATATTAAAACATAGCAAGTAATAAAAATAAAATATTTATTATTAATATAAAAAAATATATTATGTATTTTAAAATAATATTAAAAAAAATTAGTTTTTCCCACTTGAGGTGGTAAACAAGTAGTAAGACGGATACAAAAGAATGTAAATTATCACTAAAGATGCTCATTTTTGATTTGCTAGTAAATAACGTTTAATACTATCAAAAGATCGTGATGCAATAGCATTTCCAGGAAATTTATTACCTCTTCTGTTAATAGGAATTAATGATTCATTTGAAAGGAAAGTCATTTGAAAGAAGAATGGCCGTATAATTTTGTTTTTAGAAGTTTTCAAATTTACGAAATAGATTGTGAAGATTGATAAGACTACAAAGTTGTACCTAGAAATAAATTATCTCCCTCTTATAATCTGTACAATAAATAAGTGAAAAATCTAGGTTACTCATTTGTATATTATTACATCAATTTAAACCAACCTGGACATTCATTATAAATATGATGATGTGTAGAGATACTATAACGAATAAATCCGTCACTCCATCTATATATTCTACCCATATTTTACTCATTCTCAAATCTATTAATTATTACTCATTATACCTCGAATAAAATTTAGAAATAAAGAGAAATGTCTCGTTTAAAAATGGAATCATAATCATCTTTAATTATTTTTTCCCCATATTACAGAAGGATCAAAAGGTGTATCAATAATAATAATTTTAAAAATTTTCGTTTAAACATTTTTTTCAAGTTTTTAATAAATTAAATAGAGATGTATATATAGATTTAGTTATACTATATAACTTGCTGGTTTGAATGGTTTATTATTGTTGAGACTTTACTACTAGAAAATTGTATATGATCTAAAATTTATTTAATAATAATATTATTATTAAATTTTTTAAATAGTATATCAATTTGATAAACACATTGTTTGTTTAGTTTTTTAAAATTTTTTATACATGTCCATGAGTAAATCCAGTTGGTTTCTGAATCAATTGTTGAATAATTTTTCCATAAAAAGCCACTATATCACATCCTGATAGTATTATTATATTTTTTTTTATTTCTTTTCTTTTAATTGTTCATTATAAATATTTTTTGTGTAACAATTTTAATATATAAATATAAAATAATTTATATTTTATTTTCAAAATATCAGAATATCTCTTTAAATGGCATTTTTATAAATTGAATTATAAGAAATATTTTTTGTCAAATCAAAAATGAAGATCTTCTTTGCAATTGTGCAAATGTATGCATAAATTGGAAAACATAATTTTAAATAATAAATATATGCCTTGTCTGAACACTTTAAATCACAGATTTCTACAAGCACCTAATATTGTATTTTGGAGTCCAACTTCTTCATAAAAATAAACATCGCATTTATTAAAAACCCCAATAAAAAAATTGAAAAAAAATTTTTGAATTTCTTTTGAAGATTATAAATATTCATAATTTGGGATAAATGCCTCAAGGATTACTTAGAAAGAACTAGAAGTCAAAGTTTTATATTTATTGAGTGAAAAACAAGAAAGAAATATTAAAAAAGTATCCTTTGTTACTATAACCTCTCAACAAATACATACTAATCTAATTAAGACTCTCAAAATTTATTAAATATAAATTATTATAATTATGCTTTTTCTCGTGATGTTAGTTAGATTCAAATATTAATGTACCTTTTAATACGAGAACCATTTTTATATTTTTAATTACCTCTTTCTAAAATTAATAGATTTTATTTTATAAACTAACTGGAATATTTCATTTTACTTAATATAAAATTAAAACTTAAGTGTACATTATTATAAAAATACACTCTGCACTTTTTCTGGCTGAAAATAAATTTGTTATCATCATAAAACTTACATGTGAACAGATATGCGCATTATGAATCATTTCCCAAAACCTTAAAGAGATTATTAGATCGAATGAGCCATTGGAGTAAAGTTACCATATATTTTGGTCCAAGATTATTTGAAAAACATAAAAATTAAAATTTTTACTAATTGTAGGAAATTTGAATAAACAACCTCATTTTAATTTAACATCATCAACATTTACTTAGATAACATGTCATATTCTTTTCATTTAATGATGATATTTTTATCAAAAATTAATGATGAATTTTTAATTAATATTATAGTAATTGATTTTTTTTATTGATATAGTTTACACCATTTAAATCGCTTATTCATTATTTAGGAGTGAAAAAAATATCAATATTCAAAAAATATATGTATATCGATTGAACAGAGTTACCTAAAAATCAAGACTTAGTTATTGTGCAAATAATTTATAAATAAAAACTATCCTTCCCAAATTATTCCTGTAGGATTAATCACCCATTATAAAAAAATATATTATAAGTCCAGGAGAGAAAATACGTATATTTTAAATATTTTTAAAATTTATATTTTTTTTTGTTTTTTAGAAATTAATAATCAAATACAAATATTACATTAATAATGAACAAAAAAGAACTAGATGATCATGTAAATGAGATTACTAATAATTCTTTGCATCATATAAGGATTGGAAATAATAATGGTTCTGGACCTTTGGATTATAAAAATGGGTAAAATAAACAAAAAATTATAAAATATAAATGAAAATAATTATAAAGATGATGATGATGATAATTCTTTAAAGCATTATTATTTAATGAATGATGTATTTAAGAGCGAATTGTAAATTTTAATTGAGTTTGGATTCCTATTTTATCAGAAATGAGCAATTACAAGAAATATAATTTAATTGCAATATATAAAAGAATATTTTAGATAATTTTGGAGAAGAATCGTATTTATTAGGTAATATTATTAAAAACAATACAAAAATGTATTGTTGTAAATAGAAAATATGGGAAAATGAGATTTAGGTTTTAAAACAGATACTATTTCAGGTTTTCTTTTATGAAAATAATTTTAAATTTATAAATGTTTGTAATGGTTGTCCTATAGAACTAGTTTCTTTTAATATATAATATTTTGGTTTTGTTATGTTCAAACTGATGATAAAAAAAGATCAACAACAATTATTATTATATTTAAATATTTTTCATTAAAATAAATTTTGAATTATTATAGGAATTGATGTTCATATATTCTTCTGTAATTGAATCTTGTTGATTTTTTTTACTAATACCAATTTGTAGATGTTATGTATGATTAATTTTAACATCAAATTAACATTAAAATTATTATTTATCATTATTTAAATTTTAGACATTGACCAACTAATATCTTCCCAGTATTTGGTAATTTCCTATATTTTTTTTTGTTTAGACAAATATAAATACGTTTTCGCTTCAGATTTTCTACCATAATAGTTACCAAGTAGTAGTATATTATTATTTTCCCATACTTTTTAAAATATGATTACATACTATGAATAGATAATGGTGAACTATAAAAAGAAGATGAAATGTTTATCTGTAAAATAATTATATAAGATAATTCTAACTTCAGGCCAGGGTATAAATATAATTACAGGTACATAGCTACTTGAGTTATTATCATAATTATATTAATGACTAATGAAAAATCAATTATAAATATTAGAAAATTCTTCCATTTTATAAAAAAAAAATAAAAAGATGTTAATATACTACAACTATTATTTTTTTTTTATTATAATGTGGCAGAATCTAATAATATATATAACTAATTTTTTCAAATATGTCATTTAAACAAGAATCTAAACCATAAATTGAGTAAATAAGTACAAATAAAAGTGGTATACCTGAAAATACATTTGTACCATTGAATTTAGGTTGAAAGTTTATATTAATAATAATTTTAATGTAACTATCTCTTTTTAAAATAATATAATATATTACCAGTGCAAAGATGTCGACATTTATTAAAAGTTTATGTATAGAACAGAATTCCTTCATTATTATGGGTAATGAAAAATGAAAATTAAAAGTTTATAGTATAACTTTTATAAACTTCAATAATTTCTCCATTATTTTAGAACCATGATAGTTCTGTAGAAAGTATTAATTATATACATATGACAAAATAACTAATAAAAAATTTATTTTAGTCCTACAATATATTAAAATTATAATTAAAAATAAACCAATAACAAAACAAAATAAGTAAACAAATATAACAGAAAATCTTATTTAAACAACCAATAACAAGTTTTGTAATAATAAATCAAATTATTTATATTATATATAATGTTTTTTATGTGGTTTCATAAACAAATTGTTTTTCACAAACTTATCTTTTTTAAAAAATGTTTTCTTGTAGTGTATTTTTCATGGAAGTTTTGATTATCATCATTATATTTTTTTATTATCATTAATTTCACATTAAATACTTAAACACTTGTAAGTGTTCAACTTTTATTATTCACACATATATTAATATGTTAACATCAAAAATTTTGATGTCAAGCAATGAGTAACGATGTAAATATAAGAGAGTATGTATCAGCCAAGTCGGTTCATCAACAATACAGACTAAATTTATAATTGTATCCACAAACATATATAGTTAAATTTTTCTCTTTTTATTTTATTTATTTTTTATTAGATGTTATTTATAATATTCTTTTTTTCAAATTACTTTAATAATGGAATCTAATTTTTAAATTTAAAACTGTCAAAATTTGCAAAAAATACCTACTAAAGGATCCAAAACAAGCAGCAGTATTAGATTTATCTAGTGCTCAAAATTTATTATTCCTATTGGTAATAGAGTTTGTGTTAATACTGAATCTTATTATTTCTTTACCAAAATCATGTTTATTGGTAGAATTGCTTCTCGTTCCAAGACTTACTTATATTAATCAATTGGATGTAGAGTGGAGTTAAGATGCTGAATAATAGAGAAATATAAAAGTTATCACATAATAAGGTAAAAGTAATTTTGAAATTAAATAATTGGAGACCGAATAGCAAATTAATAGTGAAAAAATATGTTAATCCAATTGTATTAGAGGAAATTTTTTTAGAACTTGAATACAAAACGTAATTTGTAATGTTTTTGGATCAACTGATAAAATTGGAAGCCAGTAATTTTTTTTAGATAGTTCATTATTTATTTTTAAAAATTTACTTTATATTATTTTTTTTTTCAGTAACCATGTTTGAATCCATTATAGAGATGGGATGTTTAAATTGGACTGTGGTGGTTGTCAGTTGTCCTGAAACTACTACAGAAAAGTAGGAGGAATGAATGAAATAGATGCTGAATCTACAGTAAATGAATCGATGAGTATTGCATCAACTTAAATAATGAATCGATGAATATTAATACTAATTTAATATATAATTTTAACATAACATTGACAGATTTGTGAAATTAAAATAAATTATCCTGTCACCCTGTTATTACTGAACAAGAAACAAAGGAAAAGTATACTTTAGTTATTCATAATTATATCTAAAGACACTCTAAAGATTTGTATAAGTTATACCTCAAAAATTACAGTTTTACTTGAGTATAATCCCTACATGTACCCTACCTAATTGTGATGAATCACTTTGTACTTATAGTAAATGTTAACTAAGTTATCCTGGCAGGAAAAACTTCAAAAAAACTAATTTTTAAACAACAATAGATGATATCTATTGAATAAATGTTTTCCTTTTGAAATTTTAGAATAGAAATTAGAGTATAAGATATTATTTTGAGTTTATTTATCAGAATCATATATTGAATTTATTAATAATAAATAAGAATGTAAAGATAATATTCTGGTACAGTTATAAAAAACCTGAGATAAAACATTGTATTATATGATACATTATGTATAATATTTTTTTTTTAAAATATCACTTAAATTGAAAATTTTTTCATCTGTTTTCGTTTTGTTATAAAAATCAATTTTATATAATGGAAAAAATATTGGAAATATTCATCAGTTGTAGAAAGATATTCAGAAGAGACATTTTTTTATTAAATAAAAAATAAATGTTTAAAAACAATAATTAAATTATATATAAAATATATTAAACATATTTATAGAGTAAATACACAGTAATTAACCTAATGGAATATATATTGAATTTCATCATTTGTAGAAAGAATTCAGAAGAATCATTTTTTTTTATTTAAATAAAATAAATAAATGTTTAACAATACATTAAATATGAATTATAAAATATATTAACATATTTAAAAAGAATACAAAGTTGAAATAATCTAATGTAATTTCATTTTCAATTATTTCTTTTTAAACATTTAATAAATATATATGTTCAAGTTTTCCATAAATGATAAAGCAATATTTAAAAAGTAAATTCCCATAAGGATTTTACTTCGTAACTTCACCTAAATATATCTAATAAATATTCCATGTTTTTAGATTATTGAAGATATTATATGAAAGGAAATTATATAATATACTTCTATATCTATGCAATAATAAGATTATGAAATGTTAAAAAAGTAAAGGTATATTAAGCTCATTTTCAAATTTGTATAATATTTGTTGTGATTCCACTTGGTAATAGAATAAAGTTGTTTATAGGGTGTTGTGAAAAGTTATAGGATTCGGTATTGATGATTAAATTACCCAGGTAAATTGTGTCCCATAATAAAAAAAAATAATATTACTTTTGTGTTTATTTTATACATTGATATAAATAAAACAAAAATGGAAATTATACCACTGAATGATGATTATCTGAATGGCAACTTATTTCATACATCGAATAAATATAAGAAAAACATATTGACGTTTACAGAAACGATCTAAAAGTAAAATATTTTAAAAATATAATTATTAAAGTATTTCCATGGAAAGATATCCAATTAATATCCCAAATCATTTTTAGAAAGAACATCCTATGACCTTTTAAAGTAAGCTTTACAACATTAGGTTGTACATGTTAAAGTGTTACTCAGCTTGTTAAATCTAATTTGAGATAAAGGCCCACTTCTTAAAAAATAACAAAGAATATGCTTGTAGTGAGCAATTATGAAATATATAAATGTAGTAATGAATTTCTCAAAGAGCGATTTCCCCCCTAAAGGCCCCCAATCTTTTAACTATCAAACCTCCAACATCAAATTGAAATTTGAAAACTCAATCTATTCATGTTGACAAAGATAATAATAATAAAATGAAATTGAAGAAAATTATTGTGGAATTCAATTACTACATTAAAAAAATTGTATTAAGAACCTTCTGCTCGTTGGAACCAAAAAATGTAAATGAATGTAAAAAAATATTAAGAGAATCCATATGCTTATGCACAAAATAAAAAATTAATGAATTTACAATTTTTAATTCTGAGCACTAGGATTAATAATTCTCCTCCACTGACCATGGAATCGTAAATAACAACAATAGATTTTTAATAATATATTATGTGGGTCAAAGATTTCATAAAATTAATAATCCCCAATCAAGAGTGAATCTTATTTATACATCGACGCATTTTAGAATTTTTTTTTGCAGTAATAATTAATATTTTAGATGATAATCCTCTACCTTAAAAATTTTCTTCCTCTACCTATTTAACTCTAATGATATCATACATGGAATTGAAAATCCAAATCCATTAAGTTCCACTTTTAATATAAATGTAGATAAAGGATAATAGTGAAAAAGCTAATCTCAAGAAATGCTTGAAAAGCTGTTTTTATAAATGACCCTGATATTATTATAGAAATCTCAAAATAATTACTCATAATCAAACCTAAAATGAATTTATCGTAAACAATGTCCACCGAAAAAAAAAAAAGAAAAGATATATTTAGAACATAATAATATTGTTCTATGTTAAAACATATGAGTATTTCTATTTCTGAAATTGAAGCTATTTCTAGAGGACCTAAATAATATCTCGTCTTCTCAAGTATTTTTCTGAAAGAAATACTACATCAGAGTTAGAAAATTCTTTAGTTTAATAGAGAAAAAATTGGTGCACCGATATTAGCTTCCAACTTTTAATTCTATAATTAAGGATCGCATTATCGATAAGGAATTCAAATTACCTTTGAACTGTTTTATCTAATAATTCATCAACAATAATATTATATTTTCTATTAGTTTAACCCTTTGAGGGTTTTTTTCGTCGTACTAGTAACTTCTTTTTTTATTAAAAAAAACCCGCCCCCCCCCCCCCCGTAGAAAAAAGAGGGTTTTTGACTGTACAATTACTCATAAATTCAAGCGGACCTCAAATCTAGTGGGAGAAATCTGTAGTCCCTCATATGAAAGAAAGGTCTATGTGGTACAGTGTGCACAGTCTAAAAAAAATCCTGCACACACAGTGAATAATGAGACAAAAAAAACTTTACCATTCTTTTTGAATAATCGCGACTTATTTTTTATTTTTTTTTATTTTTTGGCCAAAAAAGTGGGTTTTTTTATTTTCCGTTGGTATTTATGTTGTATCTAGTTTTCATTGGTTCATTTATAGAATGGAATAAATTATTACAGAAATTAGGATGAATTTTGACTGGTTTTACAAAGAAAGTGCCTTGAACTTGAGCTCAAAGTAGCAGAAATGTTTCGAATTTGCCAAAGTTTTCAAAAGTAAACAAATCGTGCCAAGCGTGCAATACACGTCAACTGGTGAGTCTAATATTCTTCACAATTGCACCAATAACTATTTATAACCATTTTTTACACTAAATGCAGTAATCTGCAAAAACATAAATCTTTATATTTTTTTGTGAAAACCAAAATTCCAAGTGGAAAGCAAAAGAATATAAGAGGGGCCTTGAGACATGACTATGACTAAGGAAATGTCATATTAGGCCAGAATGTCTTCTGTTATTCCTGGACCCTATTCGAAATTTGGCCATCCTTGATATTTGTGTGAAATTGGCAAAATTGCTAAATTCGACCAACTGTACTGATAGTAAGAATTTCATAAATAAGTGGTATCTTGCACCCCATTTCGATAGAAAAAAAAGGAGTTTCTATCGAAATAGTCATGTTTTTTGGTCGACAAGTACAGTGAAATTGGCCGAAAAATGGGCTCAAAGTGGGCAAAAATCCCGATGCGTAAACACGCTTGAACGCTATAACTTGCGAGAGCATAATTCCCGTAGTTATTCTCTATCAAATTCCAAACTTTGGTGTCCTTTTATGATTCGGGAAAAGATTCTCTATCTTTTCATAAGAGAAAATATTTTTTATTTTTTTAAATTTGCCGACCCTGAGAACGAGATTTATGATAGGGCCTGTCGACCCGCCAAAGGTAAATTACACTTCCCTTTTAAATTATTTAGTATTTATAATAAATGAGGAATAATAATAATGAAATAACATTAGAATTTCATTGAATCTATTCGTAATAATATGAAAAAAAGCTATTTTAAGAAAATTTTCACAGAAAATCCATGATTTTTCATTATTAAAATATTTTTACCAGAATCTTCAGTACATTAACTACATCGAAATAACTCCTGAAATATTTATATACATACTGCCTTTATGAATTATAAAAATTAAATATCCTAATTGTATTAAAAGATATTAATCATGATGGAAAATTGGTAATTATTTAATAAAGAAGAATAAGATTCAGTTATACTTACTTAGAATAATTTACAATAAATAGTTTAGGAACAAGTTAATTGATCCTGTATTTTTTATCTGAAAACAACAAAAATAACACACGGTTAAACAACATACTACTAACACGCAATAAAAAATATTGCTAAAACATATTTTTTTAATCCCCTTCAATCTGCAAATGATGAAACATAAGATATAGAAAGAGAATTATAATCCATAATCTAAAAAATATATTTAATTTTTATTTTGGCTCTTTTTATTTTTTATAACAAGTCTTGTCTTTATTTTATTAAAATCAAATTTTTTTTTATTATTTTTTATTCCTAAGTGGATTGGTTTTAATACTTATTGGAGTCCCCTTTTCTACTAAATGGTTAGAAGAAGAATAAAGAAAAATGAATCTCTTTATGAATCTGATATTAAAAAAAGAATTGGTAAATATTTTATGGATGTTTTAAATTATTCAATTAGGATAAATATATCATAATATAGAAAATATTATTATTTTATTCATGTTTGACATTTAGATAGTGAATTTAATTTAATTATAACTGGTTCTGTTTGATTTTTATGAAAATATTTGTCAACATATTGGTAATATAATCATTAAAGGAAAATGGAACATTATAACATAAAATATCTTAAATTTAGTAAGAATCAGTAAATTTTGTTATATACATGACTTAGACGACGGTTACACATTATAAAAAATTATATATTCTTTAGAAAATTCCTTAGATATCAAGGGATGCTCTTTAGAAATAATTTTTGCAATTTAAAAGTCATTTACCTCCAAATTTTAGTTAGTAAAACGCCATTAATTCAATGAAAAATTATTCAACCACTTCTCTTTTCTTTATCCGATATTCAAGATTTTAAAAAATATCAACAGTGTTTAAATATACAATTAATCACCAACATTAAAATACATAAATGAAGTAACAGATAATATTGTTTATGAAAATTTAATTATGATAATAACAAAATTTTGAAAACATTTCTTGTTAAAGAATAATCTAAATTATCCTTCTTTATGAAGATAATGATGAAACAAACTAAATTCATGTTAACAACCAAAAGAAAGATTATCTCAAGGTGAGATCCTTAAAAAACAATGTTTTACAAGATATTTTACTTACTAAAAGATTTAAATATTTATAAAGAAAACGCAATAATAAAAATTAAAAATATAGTTTTTTTTTTTAATTTAATAGATAATCAATCATAAGTGTATAAATATATTTAATTTTTAATATATATATATATATATAACTAATAAAAATAGTTATTAGAAACAAGTCAGTAGTTATTAAAGAAACATAATATTAATAATAAAAATCAAATTAAAAAAACTGAAAATTAAAAAAATATTAAATGATTATAATATTAAAAATATATTTAAATTGTTAGAAACATTACTTTTAATCTACAGAATATATTAGTAAATTTAAATAGTATCTGAATTTTTTTCATTCTTAGATATAAATATTAATTCTTAAACCTAACAGGTTATCACCATACATTATATTTAAAATAACAATCATTTGCATTATCACACTGTATATTTTCTCTAATTTCCTTTTACATCCTAATGTTAACATAAGAAAGTTCTTTAAAATTATAATCATCAAGATGATGACCTAATATATCCAATAGAAAATAATCACAATATTAGAGATTGAATACTTTCTTTCATTTCTATTGAAGCTTAAATTTAACCCTGAATACTCTAAATAATAAATTCTTATGACAGGACTATAAATAATAGTTATAAATGCCAAACAATCCTGAAATGGCAGTAAAATAGTACAAGAACATTACAAAACCAAAAACCACACATAACAGTGGAAATTTTTTTTCATTTTAACAAATATTTTTGAGGTAATAACAAGGATAATCTAATAATTCTCGAGATCCTGAGGGTCCAAAATTTATAGAAGTTTACACTTTGTAATTCCTGGGAAAGGTTGGTAATCATTGGATTATAATACTTAACATTAATCTATTAAGTAATTTAATACATTAGTACCATAAGTATAACAAACACCACCAAAAAAGGTATTAGAAAGACATTTGTCCAAATACATTAAAAAAGTTAATTATTTCACATACCATATATTCCTTTAAATAATTTTTCATTATAACCCCAAGATGATATTTAAGTATTTTAATAATTCTTATTTCTCATTTTTTCGCTATTTTTCGTCTTCAGAAATAAAATGAATAACATGTAAGAGGTATCAGCTATTTTTACCTTCATATTTTCCAAATAAATGAGTATATTAAAAAGAACTTCCTAGAAGAAAAAGTAATAAAATGGAACCACATTGATAGTAAGAGTGATAAGTTTTTATATGTCTCTCTTGGATAAAAAGTTCCTGAACCAACAAATTTACTATTTTAAGATATATATAAAGAGATCTATCAAAATTAGTATTGTTTATTGTAAACGGTGGGACATTACACAGCAATAGCGTTAATGGGTTTAGAAAACTGAAATCCTTAACTATCATAACATTGAATAACTTGACCTATATAATCTGAAGCCATTAATAAGCACCTGCTAAAAAACAGACAGTAGAAGTCCACACGGTAATGAAGTATGAAATATTAGTTTGTCCAATAATTAGTATGTTGGAAGCGTATTCTAACTAAGTTTATCATAGAAGCAGCGATATGTAAAACCATTATTCCAAAACAAAAAAAAATCATGAAATTAACAGAGCAGTTTTTAAATTATAAAATATTTTATTTAAATATTTTTTTTAGAATAACTTAATTACTAGTATTTTATATAAAAATTTTAAAAATACATTTACATACACATTTTACAATAATTTTTTAATATTTGACATTTATAGTACATTTTTCATTATTCCTTTTACAAATACACCTATTTAGTATTACCAGGTAATTTTTTGACAATGACATAAAACATTTTAAGACACCAATTCTATTTTCATTTAATCTTTTTATCTGTTCTATTTACAATGTTTATCGTAAACTCTTTGTAATGTGCAATTGATCCAGCAATATCTTTATGTTTAATAAATTCCTATGTAAACACCTTACAAATTTTTGGACTTAATAAAAGTATCAATTGTTCCAAATGGGTAGTTATTTGATATAATTCTCTATCATAAATCATTTTTGTAACTATTCCCATTAATTTCGGGGCTAATTTTAGATCCTCTAATCACTACTGGTATAGGGAACATTACAGTATCATTTTTATAAATTGGTGATACATTCTTTTTAAAGATTTTTTGTTTCAAATCAACATTTTGCTGCATTTTTTTTTTGTTTGAATAGAAGCTTTATTACGATTCCACTTATATTTAAAAAACTATCTTCTTTTTCCTATCTTCTACTTCTTCTTCTTCCCTCCTCTTCTACTTCCATACTATATTCTTTTTCATTTCCAACTTTGCTGTTTCTCTTCATTAATTATTAATTCTTTCTCGTTTTCAAAATATGTTCTTCTTCAATCTATAATTATTTTCTTTTCATTATCTAACAGTTCTTCTTCTTCTTTTTCTTCTTCCCATATTTCTGTTCATTAATTAATTATAATATTATTATTATTATTATCAGAAATCTGATATAAACAAAGTAGTATACTATACTATCATTAAAATTATTATCCAATGGTGATGTAGTTGTTAATGATGAAACTATAATTGGTATTGATAAAGTAGCAGAAGTTGTTTGGAAATTGTGAAGATTGTAAAGATAATGATAAGAAATTCTTCTTCATCATTTAAAAATCAGTTTCTTCTCAGTTTTTTTCATTTAGCGAAAAAAACTTCCTATTAATTTTTTAAACATTGATATTTTGTAAAAACTGATTTCATTCCTACTGTGGATCAATACAAAAACTGCTTTGTAAGGAGATATTCCAATACCTCTATTCACAAATCAGTATTTTTTTGTAAATGTATAAATGGCAATCACTGAACCCATTTTTTTGTGTAACTGTATTATCTTATCATCCAGCAACGAAACATCTAATTAAAAAAAAAAAAAAATAAAAAAAAATTTTTTAATTTTTTCAAATAAAAAATTAAAAACTGACAAAAAAAATTTTTTAAAAAAAAACCAAAAAAAATTTTAAAAAAACATTTTTTTTAAAAAAAAAATTTTTTTTTTAAAAAAAAAAAAAACAATCCCACCAAAAAACATCCCATTTTTTTTTCAATTCCTTCCTTTAAGGGGTTTTTCCCTTACAAATGTTGGGCCCTTTTTAGCCCCAACTCAAAATTGCAACAACTAGACCATTGCACCTGAATTTTTTTGGGCAAAATTTTTGAAAAAATTCTAACAATTGATGTGCAATTGAAATTTTTTTTCCCTTTATTTGGCAATGCTCTTAATAGGGAAAAATTTTTTCAATGTCTTATAATTATTTTATTTTTTTTTTTTTATTATCACACCGGGCCCATTTCCCCCCAAGGAGGGGGCCCAAAAAGAAAAACTTTTACCATCATTTACTCCCTCACTGCTTGCCGGGTGCTTTTAACTACAGTTTTTAAACTGCAACATTTTTAAAACCCCCCCTTCAGAGTGACACTTACTTCCCACTCCCGGACTCAAGTCCGGGCCGCCCGGTTTCCCCAACCCCTTTATAAATGTTACTTTGCTCACACCCAACAGCATCAATTTAAAAACCATTTGTTCCATTCCTCCTATCAAACACCTCACGCTTTCCCGCTGGAAGTCCAAGCCCTCGCACCCAAAAAATCTTTACCCCCCCCCTCCAACCCTTCCTAGGCCGACCCCTACCCCGCCTTTCCCTTCCCCCTACAGATGATACACTCTTGAATCATTTTGTTTCGCTCCCTTCTTCCCCACATTCCGAACCACCTCAACAACCCTTCCTCAGCCCCCTGGCAAAAGTTTTTTTGGTAATCCCGCACCTCCCCTAACTCCAACTACGAATTTTCTGCATAATTCACACCAAACCCTTGCCCCAACATACACTCCACTCCTCCAGCCCTTTTCCCGCTGCAAAAATTCATCACCCCCGCTTCACACCCAATAAGAGCTTTTGGAAAAATAACTCTCATAATTCCCCCCTTTGCCTCAAGGACAAAGTTTCTTTGTCTCCAAACTCCTAATGCACCATCACTCTTTTTCCCTCATCAATTCTATGTTTACCTCATCTTTCATAGACCCCCTCCCTGCACGTCCACTCCCAAATATCTGAATACTTCACCTCCCCCATACTCTCTCCCTCCCAAACGATATTCAACTTTATCACCTAATCTTTTTTTATCCCATAACCTTACTCTTTCCGTATTCACCCTTTTTTTTTTTTTTAAAACCCTTTTTTTAATAAAATTTTTTAAAAAATTTTTTTTTTCCCCCCCCAAAATTTTTAAAAAAAAACCCCCCCCCCCCCAAAAAAAAAAATTTTTTTTTTTTTTTTCCCCCCTTTTTTTTTTTAAAAAAAATTTTTTTTTTGGGGAAAATTTTTTGGTTTTTCCCCCCAAAAAAATTAAAAAAAAATTTTTCCCTTTAAAAAATTTTTTTTAAAAATTTTTTTAAAAATTTCCCCCCCAACCCCAAGGAAAAAAAATTTTTTTAAAATTTTTTTTTTTTTTAAAAAAAATTTTTTTTTAAAAAAATTTTTTTTCCCCTAATTTTTTCCCCCCAAAAAATTAAAAATTTTTGCCCCCCCCAAAAGTTTTTTTTAAAATTTAAAAACCCCCCTTTTTTTTTTAAAAAAAAAAAAATTTTTTTTTTTAAATTTTTTTTTTTTTCCCCCAAATTTTTTTTTAAAAAAAATTTTTTTTTCCATTTTTTAAAACCCAAAAAATTTTCCCCTTTTTTTTTTTAAAAAAAAAAATTTTTTAAAAAAAAAAAAAAATTTTTTTGGGGTTTTTTTTTTTCCCCCCCCCCCCCCAAAATTTTTTTTAAAAAAATTTTTTTTAAAAAAATTTTTTTTTTAAAATTTTTTCCCGGGGGAAAAAAAAAAAAAAAAAAATTTTTCCCCCAAAAAAACCTTTTTTTTTAAAAACCTTATTTTTTTCCCCTTTTAAAAACCAAAAATTAAATCTCCCAAGGGGAAATTTTTTAAATTTTTTTTTTTTTAAAAACCCAATTTTCCCAAAAAAAAAAAAATTTTTTTTAAAAAAAAAAACCCCCCCCCCCCCCCCTTTTAAAAAAAAATTTTTTTTTTTTAAATTTTTTTTGTTTAATTTTAAATTTTTTTTTAAATTTTAAAAAAAAAAAATTTTTAAAAAATTTTTTTTTTTTTGCCCCTTTTTAACCCCTTTTCCTTTTTTCCAAAAAATTTTCCCGGGTTTTTTTTTTTTAAAAAAAAAAAATTTTTTAAAAAAAACCCAAAAAATTTTCCCCCCCGGTTTTAAATTTTTTTTTTTTTTTGGGGGCCCCCCTTTAAAAAATTTCCTTTTTTTTTCCCCCCCAAAAAAATTTTTTTTTTTTTTAAAAAAAAAAAATTTTTTTGGGCCCAAAAAAAAAAATTTTTTAAACCCCAAAATTTAAAAAAATTTTTAAAAATTTCCCCCCCTTTCTTTTTTTTTCCCTTTAAAACCCCCTTTTTTTAAAATTTTTTAAAATTTTTTTTTTTAAAAATTTTTTTTTCCCCCTTTTTTTTTTTTTTTAAAAATTTTTTAAAAAAACCCAACCCCTCTTTTTTTTTTTAAAAAATTTTTTTTCTTTTTTCCCCCTTTTTTTTTTTTTCCCCTTTTTTCCCCTTTTTTTTTTTTTTTTCATTTTTAATTTTTTTTTTTTTTAAAAATTTTTTTTTTTTAAACCTTTTTTTTTTTTTTTTTCCCCCCCCAAAAAATTTTTTTTTTTTTTAAAAATTTTTTTTCCCCTTTAAAGGGGTTTTTTTTAAATTTTTTTTTTTTTGGGGTTTTTTTTTTTTAAAAAATTTTTTTTTAAAATTTTTTTTTTTTTTTTTCCCCTTTTTTTAAAAAAAAAAATTTTTTAAAACGGGGGGTTTTTTTTTAAAATTTAAAATTTTTTTTTCCCTTTTTTAAAAAAAAATTTTTTTCCCCCCTTTTTTTCAAAAAAATTTTTTTTTAAATTTTTTTTTTTTTGAAAAAATTTTTTCCAAAATTTCTTTTAAAAAAAAACCTTTTTTTAAAAAAAAATTTTCCCCCCTTTTTTTTTAAAAAAAACCCCCTTTTTGGGGTTTTTTTTTTTTCCCCTAAAAAGGAAAAAATTGTTAAAAAAAAAAATTTTAAAAAATTTTTTTTTTTTTTTTTCCCCTTTTTTAAATTTTTTAAATTAAAAAATTTTTTAAAATTTTTTAAACCAAAATTTTTTTTTAAAATTTTTTTTTTTTTTTAAAAATTTCTTTTTTAAATTTAAAAAAAAACCCCTTTTTTTTTTAAAAACCCCCCTTTTTTTTTTTTTCCCCCATTTTTTCCCCCCCCTTTTCCTTTTTTTTGGGGCCGGGAAAAAAAATTTTTTTTTAAAATTGCAAAAAATTTTTTTTTCCCCCCTTTAAAAAAATTTTTTAAAAATTTTAAATTTTTTTTTTTTTTTTTTTTTTTTAATTTTAATTTTTTTTTTTTTTTTAATTTTTTTTTTAAAAATTTTAAAACTTTTTTTTAAATTTTTTTTTTTTTTTTTTTTAAAAAAAGGGAAAAAATTTTTTTTAAAAAAGGGGTTTTTTTTAAATTTTTTAAAAAAAATTTTTTCCCCCCTTTTTAAAAAAAAAAAAAATTTTTTTAAAAAAAAAACCCCAATTTTTTTTCCCCGGGGGGAAAAAAGGAAAAGGGGTTTATTATAAAAAAAAATTTTTTTTTTTCCTTTTTTTTTTAAAAATTTTTTTTTTAAAAATTTTTTTTTAAAATTTTTTTTTTTTCCCCCTTTTTTTTTTTTCCCCCAAAAAAATTTTTTAAAATTTTAAAATTTTTTTTTTTTTTTTAAAAAAAACCCTTTTTTTTTTTTAAAATTTTTTAAAAAAAATTTTTTTTTTTTTTTTTTTTTTTTAAACCCCCCCCTTTTTTTTTAATTTTATTTTTTTTTTTTCCCCCTTTTTAAAATTTTTTTGGGGTTTTTTTTTTTTTGGGGGGGGGGAAAAAAAATTTTTAATTTTGGGAAAAAAATAAAAAAAATTTTTTTTTTTTTGGGGGGGGTTTTTTCTTTTTTTTTAAAATTTAAAAAATTTCCTTTTTAAAATTTTTAAAAAAATTTTTTTTGGAATTTTTTAAAAAGGTTTTTTTTAAAAAAAAAAATTTTTTTTAAAAAAATTTTTTTTGGGGGTTTTTTTTAAAAAGGAAAAATTTTTTATTTTTTTTTTTAAAAAAAAAAAAAAATTTTTCATCCCACATTTAAGCAAACCCAGTTTTATAAAGTTTTTCTTCTTTCTTTTGTTTAATGTAATATATATTTATAATGGGAATCATTTTCATTTCTCATGTCAATTAAATCAATTTGGCCTCTTTCGCCAAAATTTTCAGATACTATGGGTTTAACTATTTTTTTTTTGTGACGTGGAATATGTTTTAAATTACATGCATTACAAAGAGAAATGAATAATTTCACTTGTTGAAAAGTAATGTTTGCTACATTATTTCGAACATGAACATATGTTCTTTTCTCTCCCCCATGTCCAACAGCAAGATGAGAGTTCAATATAGTATGAAATAACTCCCATTGGTGAACATAATAACGTGGTTGCTTATTAAGGACAATAGCCGTAGTAGATGTAGATGTTTTTTTTCTTTTAATACTTCTCTTTTTATCTTCATCGCATTCTACAAGTTTTATAGTACCAAATAATGAGAGTGTGTCATATGTTGCTAAGAGATTATATTCTCTTGAAGTTTTTGTAGATTTCCCTTTACTTTTAGCAATTATAACTTCATTTATATATTTTTGTAATTGTTCTTTGGAAAATAATGCACGATTTTTCCCTTCCTTTACCATTTCACAAATTCTCTTTTCAAATTTTCTTTGGTGTTCACTCTTTCCATCAGGTTGTTCTGATGTAGATGATATTGCTGAAAATTCCATAATAGGAATAACTAAAGAATTCAGTGAAAGCGTCAACTGAACTGACTAAGGTGAAGTTGGCTGGCAGGCGATAAATGCTATTCAATTATGGTAATAGATCCATGACAATACCTGATTCCTTGATTCCTATAATGACGTCAACATTTCTTATTGGTTGAATTTGTAAAGTGATGACGTGGAATGTAGCTATTGGTCAAAATATATTGGTTAAAACTTGTACTTGCTAACTAGGCATAATATTTAACGATGGTTATTTGCTTATTAGGCTAAAATATATGATAGTTATTTGCTTATTAGGCTAAAATATATATGTTGTGTCAAATATACAAAAGGTAAAATGTACGTTTTATTCAATATTTAAAGAAACTAAATTAAAAAAAATTTATTATAGTTAGTATCAACATATATATATATGTATTCTTACATATTCGATCTTAAGTAATACTCATATAATAAATTCACTAAAATTGGGTTAGGCTCTAAAGAGTTTTCTAATATTCTTTAAGAGTAATTTACCAATTAAAAATTTTCATTTAAAATTAATGTTGTACATTTGATTAAAATAGAAATTTTAAATTTCAAATTGAAAATGTTAAAATTAAATGAATCTCTTTATAGTTACAATAATAATGATTATATTTTAAAAAGAATATCATATGAAATTATTTTACCAATAATGATTATAATTGGAATAATTGTTAATATAATAAATTTATTTATATTAACAAAACGTAAATTTAAAAATAAATCATATAATGTATATTATTTAATGTTAATTTCTTCTGATATAGTCATCTTAATAACTAGTATTGTCACTGTTATTACCCTTAATAGATGTCGTCTTTTTTCATATTTAATTGTTCTTTACTTTATTAACCCATTTCTTACATTATTTTATATTGCTCAAACATTCAAACTTTATATTATTTTATGGATTTCGTATAATAGATTTATTGCTATTTGGTTTTTAAAAAAATTTCATAATGTACAAACAAACAAAGTATTACGTAATAGAATTTTATTAACAGTAATTTTATCAATTTTGATTCATATTAAAAATTTATTTAATGTTCAATTAATATGTTTAAAATCATCAATAGGAAAAAATAATAATACAGATAAATTGTGTAATGATGGCCAATGGATTCTTATTGATGATTTTCATCTAAATAGAGAAATGAGTATTTCAATGCAAGTGTGGTGGATAATACGAGGTTTAATAGTGCTGATAATTCCATTAATTTCAGTAATAATATTTAATACTGGTATTATTATAGGCTTAGTATATCATCGCCTTTATAATAACACAGCTACTATTACATCTCGTAATCAAACATATTCAAGTATTTATACAACTTTTTCTATATCAATTGCTTTTATTCTTTGTACTTTACCAGTCATTATTTATGTTTCATTTTTTTCTGAAATATTATCAATTGTAAGGGTCCCTTATTATGAAGAAGT
>NC_069485.1:20902197-20933191 GCF_026875155.1 Cherax quadricarinatus
CAATTGATTGAATTTGTAATTTTTTCTTTATTTGAAAGCTCTTAATAAAAAAATTTTGTCAGATGATCTTGATAATGTAATATATATTTAAATAATAGGAATCATTTTCATTTCTCATGTCAATTAAATCAATTTGGCCTCTTTCGCCAAAATTTTCAGATACTATGGGTTTAACTATTTTTTTTTTTGTGACGTGGAATATGTTTTAAATTACATGCATTACAAAGAGAAATGAATAATTTCACTTGTTGAAAAGTAATGTTTGCTACATTATTTCGAACATGAACATATGTTCTTTTCTCTCCCCCATGTCCAACAGCAAGATGAGAGTTCAATATAGTATGAAATAACTCCCATTGGTGAACATAATAACGTGGTTGCTTATTAAGGACAATAGCCGTAGTAGATGTAGATGTTTTTTTTCTTTTAATACTTCTCTTTTTATCTTCATCGCATTCTACAAGTTTTATAGTACCAAATAATGAGAGTGTGTCATATGTTGCTAAGAGATTATATTCTCTTGAAGTTTTTGTAGATTTCCCTTTACTTTTAGCAATTATAACTTCATTTATATATTTTTGTAATTGTTCTTTGGAAAATAATGCACGATTTTTCCCTTCCTTTACCATTTCACAAATTTTCTTTTCAAATTTTCTTTGGTGTTCACTCTTTCCATCAGGTTGTTCTGATGTAGATGATATTGCTGAAAATTCCATAATGGGAAAATAACTAAAGAATTCAGTGAAAGCGTCAACTGAACTGACTAAGGTGAAGTTGGCTGGCAGGCGATAAATGCTATTCAATTATGGTAATAGATCCATGACAATACCTGATTCCTTGATTCCTATAATGACGTCAACATTTCTTATTGGTTGAATTTGTAAAGTGATGACGTGGAATGTAGCTATTGGTCAAAATATATTGGTTAAAACTTGTACTTGCTAACTAGGCATAATATTTAACGATGGTTATTTGCTTATTAGGCTAAAATATATATGTTGTGTCATATTAGGCTAAAATATATATGTTGTGTCAAATATATAAAAGGTAAAATGTATGTTTTATTTAATATTTAAAGAAACTAAATTAAAAAAAATTTATTATAGTTAGTATCAACATATATATATATGTATTCTTACATTTTCGATCTTAAGTAATACTCATATAATAAATTCACTAAAATTGGGTTAGGCTCTAAAGAGTTTTCTAATATTCTTTAAGAGTAATTTTACCAATTAAAAATTTTCATTAAAAATTAATGTTGTAATTTGCATTTCTAAAATAGACTTTTTAAATTTCAAATTGGAAAATGTTTTTTTAAATTTAAATGGATCTCTTTATAGTTACAATAATAATGATTATATTTTAAAAAGATTATTCATATTGAAATTATTTTACAATAATGATTTAATTGGATTAATTTGTTATATAATAAATTTATTTATATTAACAATACGTAAATTTAAAAATAAATCATATAATGTATATTATTTAATTTAATTTCTTCTGATATAGTCATCTTAATAACTAGTTTTGTCACTGTTATACCTTACTAGATGTCGTCTTATTTCATATTAATTGTTCTTTACTTATTAACCCATTTTCTTACATTATTTTATATTGCTCAAACATTTCAAAACTTTATATTATTTTATGGATTTCGTATAAGATTGAATTTATTGCTATTTGGTTTTAAAAAAATTTCATAATGTACAACAAAGTATTACGTAATAGAATTTATTAACATTAAATTTTCATCAATTTTGATTCATATTAATAATTTATTTTATGTTCAATTATTATGTTAAAATCATCAATAGAAAAAATAATAATACAGATAAATTTGTTGTAATGAGGCCAATGATTCTTATTAGATTTTATCTAAATTAGAGAAATGAGTATTTCAATGCAGTGTTGGTGGATATCGAGGTTTAATAGTGCTGATAAATTCCATATTAAATTTCTGTAATAATAATTTTAAATACTGGGGTTTATTTTTTTTATTATAGGCTCTTTGTATATCATCGCCTTTATAATAACCACAGATACTATTCATCTCGTAATCAACATATTCAAGTATTTATTACACTTTTTCTATATCAATTGCTTTATTCTTTGTACTTTACCAGTCATTATTTATGTTTCATTTTTTCGGAAATTATTATCAATTGTACGGGTCTTATTATGAAGAAGTATTTCGTTCCATTGTAATTTTTAATGATTTGCAGAACACATTATTCATTTTATATTTTTCTCTTTTTGTAAAAGTTTTAGACTTGAAGTAAAAAATTTATATTAAATTTAAAATTAATTTATAAATCTTCATTTTTTTATATCATCTTCACCTTTCCTTTATATTAAAAGTAAGTTAATTTTACATGCAGCAACTATTTTTAATACTTTTTATAATTTGTTATACTAAAAAAAATTTCATGACAATGAGAGTATATAAAATAAGTATTTGTACAACAATCACTCAGTTTCTGATTATCATATTATAGTGACATTAGAGAGACTGAAGGTATTTATTAGATTTATATATTATATTATGTCGTGCCGTGTGGTATTATTATAGGTTAGTATATCATCGCCTTTATAAATTAACAGTACTATTACATTCTCATAATCAAACTTATTCAAGTATTTATAACACTTTTTCTATATCCAATTGCTTTTATTATTGTGTACTTTCAGTCATTATTTATGTTTAATTTTTTTCTGACAATATATAATTGTAAGGGTCCTTATTATGGAAGAAGTATTTCGTTCCATTGTAAATTTTTATGATTGCAGAAACACATTATTCATTTATATTTTTATCTTTTAGTAAATAGTTATAGACTTGAAAGTAAAAAATCTTATATTAAATTTTAAATTCAATTATAAATCCATTATCTTTTTATCATTTCTTAACCATTTCCTTTACTAAAAGTAAGTTTTAATTTACATGCCAGCAAACTATTTTATAATACTATTTTATAATTTGTTATACTAAAAAAAATTACATGACAATGAGAGTATATATATAAGTAATTGTACTAACATCTCTCAGTTTCTTGCATATCATTTTTAGGTGACATCTAGGAGAGATTGAAGGTATTTATTAGATTTAAATATATATGTCGTGCAATCCGAATTATGTAAAACTGGGTCTTATTAAACAAGAACTCATTTAAAATTAAGTCCTTCTAAATTTTTATCTTATACGTTTAAAGATACATTTATTTTTCATTTATTGTTGATGTAAAATTTTATAATTTTTTGCAACAAAAGGAACTTAGAAAAAACTACCTTACCTTATTGATAGCAAGAAACTATTTATTTAGACTAACCACTAAATATATTTAGATTTGTTTACAATAATTTAATACTAAACAAACACAGTGAAATATATTTTTTTCGTTAGGTTGAAGAATGATTTGGCGAAATTATTGCATCACAAATTTCACTTGTCCTATATGGCAAGATGTGCATTGCTATTTAAGCAAGATGGCAAGTTCTTGCTATGCGGCCGACATATACATATAATAATCCTGGGAAAACTATACCGTATTTTTCACATACTGTGTTCATAAATTGTCTGTATGTAATATGGGTATATAATATTCAAACTACCATTTTACTGAATAATCTAATTAATTTAATATTTCATTTTCAGATAAATTTTAAATTTTATTTTTTGCTAAGTTATACAAATAGAAATGTATATACTAAAAGATAATACTGAAGGAAGAAATCATATGTGAGGAAAAATTTAATTTTTAATTATTTGAAAAGGACATAATGTAATTCATATAGGAGAGAAGAACAACACTATCAGTGCACACAGTGTTTTAAAAAGAAGTATTTGTTTTTTCAATGACGTCATCATCATTTAAACAGCAATGATAAAAAATACCAATGGTTTGCTATGTGGAGCAAGATTTATTTCTAATAAAGACTTGAAAATACCATAATGTAATTCATTTCAGAAAAAAAAATATATCAGTGTACATGTAAAAAAGAGTATTATAGTAATTTAAAAACTGAAACGTCATTTAAAATACCTATGAAAAAAGAAAAAAGTATCCGTGTACAATTTGTGGAAAAGGATTTGTTTTTTTTTCATGAATTGAATAGACATATTTTAATTCATACAAAAAAAAAAAACTATATAAATGTCAGAAATGTTAGAAATGTTTTAACTCGTCTTTGGAAAATTTATTAAAATAAAACAAGTAAATATTACAAATTTCCCCAATCAAATGAAAGAGACGTATAAAACAAGAACTCCAAGCACGACGTATTTGTGAGAACCTATTACATACATGGATCTTTTATAAAATACAACACCCAAAGGAGATTATGTTATTGGTGAGGTTTATTTTTTAAAATGTTTTGGATTAGCTGTGAATATTTAGACACATAAGAGACGTATAATTGTAGATAGAAATAAATAAACTTTTAAGAAATTTAAACATTAATTTATATTTTACTATTTTATTTTCAGATAAATTGTGTACATCAGGGGAAAAGTTGTCTAAATTAATTATAAGGAAGATGGGGGGCCTACAGGATTGGTAGAATGTTTTAGTACCCAAGGAAAATACATGTTAGAAATTTATCAGTGCCACACAGTGTGAAAAAAAAAGATGTGTAAAACAAGAAGACTCTAAGGCACGAAAGAATATGTATACCCGGTGAGTTATTTTTTAAAAATGTTTTGGTAGGCCCGTGAACATTTAGTACAACATAAGAGACGTATAATATGTAGATAGAAATAACTAAACTTGTAATTACGGATACTAAGAGGATTCAAAGTGTCGATAAGATGCCCTACAGGAGATAATAACATTACTCTTTCTGATTTAGAAACACAATTTGAAGAACTTCATATAAAGTGACATAACAAAATTTGCTTCTACATTATACGTTATTTTAGGGAAAGACATGTTTTTGAGGAATATAGATTGAATTTATATCCATGAATGTTTAGTGCAACATGAAAAAGACATGATAAATATTAAGGACTATCTGAAATATTCAAATATGTGATTTTTGGATATTTATTTACTTTATAGTATTTTAATTTATTTTTTATATTTTATTTCAGATTAAACGTGGTATACTCAGTGGAAGTAGGATGGACATGGAAAGGATACATTCGAGAGAGAAAAATTATCAATGTCAGACATGTTCAGAATGTTCAAAATGTTCTATAGCCATGAATATCTATTACAAGCTAAAAAGGGAATAATATTATTAATAGAAGTTGATTGTTAAATTATGCGGAAAGATAAAAAGAAATTTATTACGAAATATTAGACGTTGAAATGAAATTACATACTAGGAATTCATACAGAGAGAAAACCATATCTGTGTCAGAAATGTAATAAATGTTTTAGTATCAAGAAATATTTAACCTTTGACTGTCGAAGGGCCCATCCTGAAGTTGCTCCTGGATGTCGCAAAATATTCGAAAAAAATAAAATTATTTTTTTCTTTGAAATGATTTTGAGAATGTTTTCCGATTGTAAAGACACAAAACGAAATTTGATGGAAAACATGACGGAATTACGCTCTCGCGAAGTTAGCGACCTTCGGCGATTATTTAAAAAATAGGCAATTTCGCCCACTCTTTGAGTTGCCCTATTTTCGGCTAATTCCGTATTCCAGTCAACCAAAATATAAAACTATTTCTTCAGAACTCTATTTTTCTATCGATTGGAGCACAAGAAACTGCCCATTTACCCGATTTAACATACCCATTATAACATGGCTGATATTTGCAATTTGGCCAATTTCACGAACAATTAAAAAATACGACAATTTCAATAATAAGGTCAGAATGAACAATGCAGACTTTCCGGGCCTCTAAAATAAGATTTTCTTGTTTCATCGTCATGTCTCCATGTCCTGGATATACTCTTGCTTTTTATTTTGAAATTTTCATTCAAACAAAAAAAAGAAGATTTACTGTTATGCAGATATGCAATACTGTAATAATTGTATAAATTACATTCAACCCATTCATGACTGCGTTATTAGAATGGCTATTTGAGACATTTATTGGACAATGACAATCATTTTTTTAATTTTGAAATATCGGCAAAAATCAAACATTTACTGTACTTTGTGCTCTATTTCCACGGTTCTTTTTATAGTAAAATTAATCAAAATCACATACATTTCTATAATATAGTTTCCATTCTATCAAATGTGACCATGACAAAACGAGAATCCAACCACAAATTTACTATTACGAAAATTGACCTCAAAGTCGGCATTTTAATTAATAAAAAAACGGTCGGAGTTTTTTTTTTTTCTCATCTATTGCACTGCCGTGCTCCAGGATTTTTTTTTATGTGGAGCACACTGACCACACAGACCATTATTCCATGTGAGGCCTACTTGCTTTCTCCTGCCTGATTTGAAGCCGCTAGGAATTTATGAGTTTATTACGTCAAACACGGGTACCTCACAAACGTTATATATACGGCCGCGACAGTCAAAGGGTTAATACATGATTGAAAAATACATTACTGGGGATAAACCATATCAGTGTCAGAAATGTCAGGAAATGTTTTGTATCAAGGGAATATTTAGTACAACATGAAAAGATACATATAAGAAGTTGCTTGTCATTATGCGAAAAGACTTTTTTACAATAATATAGGTTGAAAATACATACTAGAATCATACGGAAAGAGAAACCATATCAGTGTCAGAATGTCAGAAATGTTTTGGTTCGCTATGATTATTTAGTACAACATGAAAAGAGACATTATAATAAGGAAGTTGCTTGTACATTATGTTGAAAAGACATTTTTTTGAGAAACGTAGATTGAAATTACATATTAGAACCTCACCGGGGGGGCGGGGAGAGAAAAACCATATCAGTGTCAGAAATGTCAGAAATGTTTTTATTGCCCATGTATATTTATTACGGACATGAAAAGAGACATAATATAATTAAATAAGAAGTTTGCTTGTAAATTATGCAAAAAGGACATTTTTTGAGGAAATATAGATTTGGAAAAAATACCATACTAGAATTCATACGGGAGAGGAGTGAGAGGAGAACTATATCAGTGTTCTGACAAGTCAGAAATGTTTTAATCCTAAACTTATTAAAACTGAAAATAAACATTTTGTTTGACACAAAAGTAATTTTTTGAGAAGGTAAAAGATTACATAGTTCAAAATTCAAATGAAAAGAGACATAAATGTTAGAAATCATTATAAGTAATGAAGAGTACATAATAAAATTCTATGATGTATAAACATGAACAACTCCAATACACGACCTTATTTAGTAGTTCGAGAACTATTACTACAGGATATTTAGTGAGAACCTATGTACATACATGGATCGTAGAGAGAATAAGTATAATTGGTGAGTTTTTTTTTTTAATAATTGTTTTGGTTAGCTCGTGATATTTAGTTACAACATATGAGACGTATATGTAGAAAGAAATAAATACTTTTAAGAAATTTAACATTAATTTATACATATTTTGTATATTTTTATTACAGATATAGTGTACACTCACGTGGAAGTTGTCTAAATCATAATATACGGTAGATGCTACAGGGTGAGTGTAGAAAGGAAAATGTCATGTTAGAAATTTATATCAGTGCACACGTGTGTTAAAACAAAGAAGAACTCTAAGCTCGTAGAATATGTATAACCGGTGAGTTTAATTTTTTAAAATGTTTTGTAGCCGTGAATATTTGTTAAGAGATGGTTTATAATATGTAAGAAAGAAATAACTAACTTTTAATGTAAGGATACTAAAGAGGGGATTAAAGTGTCGATAAGATGCCTACAGGTGGAATACAGCTCTATTATTTATACGTAATATTATTAATTAAAATGTCTCTGAAAAAGTGGAAGGAATTAGCTTATACATTTGATATAGTGGAAGAATTGATATACATTTGATATAGATACTCAAATCGAATCCTTTTGATAAGATAGATAACATTACTCTTTCTGATTTGATATCTTTTTACGATTGTAGATATTGAAAGAAGCACAATTTGAAGAAATTCATTATGAGAGACATAAGAAATTTGCTTGTACATTATGCGGAAAGACATGTCCTACAAAACAGATGGGTGGAAATACATACTAGAAACAACTCTCATACGAAAGAGAAACCATTATCAGTGTCAGAAATGTCAGAAAGTTTTAGTGCCAAGGAATATTTAGTAAAAACATGAAGATACATACGGGAGTGATATTATATCAATGTCATAGACATGTCAGAAATGTTTTTAGTGTTAAGGGAATATAGTACAACATGAATAGAGACATCATAATACGAAGTTTGCTTGTACAAAATGTAAAAGAATTTTTTGAGAAACTAGATTGAAAAATACATATAGAATTTCATACGGGAGAGAAACCCATATCGTGTCAGAATGTCAGATTTTGTTTTGTGTTAAGGAATATTTAGTTACAACATGAAAAGAGACATGGAGAGAACTTTATCAAGTTATAAATGTCAGAAATGTTTTAGTGTTAAGGAATATTTAGTACAACATGAAAGAGACATGGAGAGAAACTATATCAATGTTTATAAATGTCTGAAACTGTTTTATTGCTTAAGAATATTTATTTACAAAATAAAAAGAGACAATAATATTAATAAGAAGTTTGCTTGTAATTATGCGAAAAGACTTTTTTTTGAGAAATATAAGTTGAAAATAACATACTAGAATTCATACGGGAGAGAAACCATATCAGTGTCAGAAATGTTCAGAAATGTTTTAGTGTTAAGGGAATATTTAGTGAAACATTTAAGTGAAAAAATATTATTAATAAAGGAAGTTTGCTTGCCTAATATGCGGATAATTGTTTTTTATCGAGAAATGTAGATGAAACTAACATAACTAGAAGTCCTACGAAAGAGGAACCATATCAGTGTATATATCGTAATAAATGTTTTTAGTATAAAGAGAAATATTTAGTACAACATAAGAAAAGTTGTCGTGCCGAATAGGAAGAACAAGGGGCGAAAATTTTGTTGTACGCTAATAATTTCGCAATCTGCGTTCAAAATTAATAAATTTTACATTACATTAAATGAAAAAAATATTTAAACATTAGATGTGATTTTTAAGAGTTTTTAATTATTACTGTATTTATTTTATGTATAGTAGTACTTTTAATGTATATTTTATATTTTATTTTAAAATGTAATATGTCCTCTGAAAAAAGTGGAAAGGAAATTAGGGTATACATTTGATATAGAGACTATATTGAATCCTTTATAGATTGTTAATTATACTCTTTCTGATTTAATATCTTTTTTTCGATTGTAGATATTGAAAAAACACAATTGAAGAACTTCATGTTGAAAAGAAATATTATTAATTAATAAGAAGTTTGCTTGTTACATTATGCGGCGAAAGAACATTTCTTAAAAAGAATAGGTTGGAAAGACATTACTAGAAAACTCTACGAAAAGAGAAACCATATCAGTGTCAGAAAATGTCAGAAATGTTTAGTGCCAAGGATATTTAGTTAAAACATGAAAAGAAACATCGGGGAGAGGGGGGGGGCCCCGAGAGAAACCATTTCCGTGTCAGAAATGTCATGAAATGTTTTTAGTATTAAGCAATATTTAGTACACATGAAAAGATAATACGGAGAGAAGGAAGGAAACCATATCATTGTCAGACATTGTCAGAAATTGTTTTGTTCATCATGACATTTATTACACATGAAAAGAGACATTATAATAAGAAAGTTTGCTTGTACATTATGCGAAAAGGACTAAAAATTCAAAACCGTAGATTGAAAAAAACATATTAGAAACTCATACGGGAGAGAAACCATATCAGTGGTCAGATATTGGTCTAAATGTTTTTTCTAGCCATGAATATCTATTACGCCTTGAAAAGGGCCATTTTACATTATTATTAATAAGAAGTTTGCTTGTTACATTTTGCGGAAAGGACATTTTCCTACAATAAATAGGTTGGAAAATTTTTAGACCCCAAATTGAACCTAACCCCAATGCATACGAAGAGAAACTATATCGGTGTCAGAAATGTTTTAGTGTCAAGAAAATATTTAATACAACATGGAAAAATAAATACTGGTGATAAACCATATAGTGTAGGATTGCAGAAATGTTTTGTATCAAGGAATATTTAGTACAACATGAAAAGATACATAATTAAGAGTTTGCTTGTACATTATGCGAAAAAAGACATTTTTTTACAAAATATAGGTTGAAATACATTCTTGAACTCATACAGAAAGAGAACTTATATCAGTTGTCAGAAATGTCAGAAATGTTTTTTTAGCCATGAATATTTATTAAACATGAAAGAGACATTATAATAAGAAGTTTGACTTGTACTTTATGTGAAAAGACATTTTTTGAGAAACGTTCAGATTGAAATTAAATATTAGAATCTTACGGGGAGAGAAAAACCATATCAGTGTCAGAAATGTCAGAAATGTTTTGATTACATGAATAATTTATTACGACATGAAAAGAGACATAATATTATTAATAAGAAATTTGCTTGGAATTATGGCGAAAGACAATTTGAGAAATAAAGTTGAAAATACATACTAGAAATTCATATGGGAAGGAGGAAACCACATGAGAGTCATATTAATATTAAGGACTATCAGAAAATGTTAATGTTTTTATGATCATTAAATATTTAGTAAAACAAAGAAGTGATTTTTGACGATTTATTTACTGTATAGTAACTTTTATTTTATATTTGTAATTTGATTTCAGATTAACATGTATATTCAGTGGACGCTGTCTAAATCATAATGCCTACTTGTACATTTTTATACAGTATGTCCTCTGAAAAAGTGGAAGAATTAGCGTATACATTTGATATAGATTACTACAATCGAACCTTTTGATAATATATGATAAACATTACTCTTTCTGATTTAATATCTTTTACAATGTAGATATTGTAGAAGCACAATTTGTAGAAATTCATGTGAAGAGACATAGTTTGCTTGGTAATATGCGGAAAAAGAAAAAACATTTTCTACAAAATATAGGTTGGAAAATACATATAGAAACTCCTACGAAAGAGAAACCATATCAGTGCAGAAATGTTCAGAATGTTTTAGTTCCAAGGAATATTTAGATACAACATGAAAGATACATACGGAAGAGGAAACCATATCATGTCTGACATGTCAGAAATGTTTTGTTCATCATGACTATTTATTTAAACATAAAAAAAAAAATTATAAGAAGTTGCTTGTACATTATTTGAAAAGACATTTTTTGAGTAAGTAAGATTGAAAATACATATTAGAACTCATACGGGGAGAAGAAACCATATCAGTGTCAGAAATGTCAGAAATGTTTTTATTGCCATGAATATTTATTACGACATGAAAAGAGACTAATATTATTAATTAGGAAAATTGCTTGTACATTATGCGAAAAAGACTTTTTTTGAGGAAATAGAAATGTTGAAAATACCATAGTAGGAATTCTTATGGGAGAGAATCCATATCAGTGTCAGAAAATGTCAAAAAATGTTTTTATACTCCATGAATGTTTAGTGCAACATGAAAGAGTCATAATAATATTAAGACTATCGAAATGTGAATTGTTATTTATAAGTCATTAATATTTAGTAAAAAAATATTTGATTTTTGAGAATTTTTTTACTGTATAGTATTTTAATTTATATTTTATATTTTTTTTCAGATAAACTTGGATTTCAGTGGAAGCTGTCTAAATCATAATGCACTACTTGTACATTTTTTATACAGTATGTCCTCTGAAAAAGTGGAAGAATTAGCGTATACATTTGATATAGATACTACAATCGAACCCTTTGATAAGATAGATAACATTACTCTTTCTGATTTAATATCTTTTTACGATGTAGATATTGAAGAAGCACAATTTGAAGAACTTCATGTGAAGAGACATAAGTTTGCTTGTACATTATGCGGAAAAACATTTTCAACAAAATATAGGTTGGAAATACATACTAGAACTCATACGAAAGAGAAACCATATCAGTGTCAGAAATGTCAGAAGTGTTTTAGTGCCAAGGATTAATTTAGTTAAAAAAACATGAAAAGAAACATACGGGAGAGAAACCATATCAGTGTCAGAAATGTCAGAAATGTTTTGTTCGTCATGACTATTTATTTCAACATAAAAAGATACATACGGAAGAGAAACCATATCAATGTCAGACATGTCAGAAATGTTTTGCTCGTCATGACTATTTATTTCAACATAAAAAAAAACATAATAGTTTGCTTGTACATTATGCGACAAAGACATTTTTTGAGGAAATATGATTGAAAATACATACTAGATTATACGGAGAGAAAACCACATCAGTGTAGAAGAATGTCAGAAATGTTTTAGTGCCAAGGAATATATTTAGTACACATGAAAAGATCATAAGAAGCTTGCTTGAACATTATGCGAAAAATCATTTTTTGAGAATATTGATTGAAAATTACATATTAGATTTACATATGGGAGAGAACCCACATCAGTGTCAGAAATGTAAAGAAATGTTTTAGTGCCAAGGAATATTTGATGTACAACATGAAATGAGACAATGATACTATTAAGACTATCAGGAAAATGTTTAATCATATGATTTTTGAGGTTTATTAACTGTATAGTACTCATAAGCACTACTTGTACATTTTTTAACATAATATCTATTATTATTTAAAATGTCCTCTGAAAAAGTGGATGAATTAACATATACATTTGATATAGATACTAAATTGAATCTTTGATATGATAGATAACATTATCTTTCTGATTTAATATCTTTTTATGATGTAGATATTGATGAAAAAATATTTGAAGAAAATATACAATTCCAAAGATTGGAGAAAATGGCAAAAAATAACTCATATGGGAGAGAAAACCATTCAGTGTCAGAAATGTCAGAAATGTTTTATGTAAGAAAATATTTAGTGAAACATGAAAAGATAATACGTGCTTTGGATAAACCTTATCAGTGTAAGAAATGTCAGAAATGTTTTGTTTGTCTTTGAATTTATTTCAACATGAAAAGAGAATAATATTATTAATGAGAGGTTTGCTTGTACAATTTGTTGAAAGAAATTTTTTTGTAGAAATGGGAGATTGAAAAAAAACCATACTAGAACTCTACGAATACGGGGAGAGGACAGATATCTATATCTGTGGTCAGAAATGTCAGAAATGTTTTAGTGCTAAGGAATATTTAGTACACCATGAAAAGAGACATAATATTATTAATAAGAAGTTTGCTTGTACATTATGCGAAAAGACATTTTTTGAAAAACGTAGATTGAAAATACATACTAGAACTCATACGAAAGAGAAACTATATCAGTGTCAGAAATGTCAGAAATGTTTTAATGCCAAGGAATATTTAGTACAACATGAAAAGAGACATAATAAGAAGTTTGCTTGTACATTATGCGAAAAGACATTTTTTGAGAAATGTAGATTGAAAATACATATTAGAACTCATACGGGAGAGAAAACCATATCAGTGTCAGAAATGTCAGAAATGTTTTGGTCACCATGATCATTTAGTACAACATGAAAAGATAATAAGAAGTTTGCTTGTACATTTTGCGAAAAGACATTTTTTGAGAAATGTAGATTGAAAATACATATTAGAACTCATACGGGAGAGAAACCATATCAGTGTCAGAAATGTCAGAAATGTTTTGGTCGCCATGATCATTTAGTACAACATGAAAAGATACATAATAAGAAGTTTGCTTGTACATTTTGTGAAAAGACATTTTTTGAAAAATATAGATTGAAAATACATATTAGAACTCATACGGGAGAGAAACCATATCAGTGTCAGAAATGTCAAAAATGTTTTTATAGCTATGAATATCTATTACAACATGAAAAGGGACATAATATTATTAATAAGAAGTTTGATTGTAAATTATGCGGAAAGAAATTTCTTACGAAATATAGGTTGAAAATACATACTAGAATTCATACGAAAGAGAAACTATATCGGTGTCAGAAATGTAATAAATGTTTTAGTGTCAAGAAATATTTAGTACAACATGAAAAGAGATATGAAAGAGAAATCATGTAATGTACATTTTTTATATCTAATATCTATTGTATATTATTAATTAAAATGTCCTCTGAAAAAGTGGAAGAATTAACTACTATAATCAAATCCTTTGATAAGATAGATAACATTACTCTTTCTGATTTAATATCTTTTTATGATGTAGATAAAAAGTTTGCTTGTACATTATGCGGAAAGACATTTCCTACAAAATATAGGTTGGAAATACATACTAGAACAACTCATACGAAAGAGAAACCATATCAGTGTCAGAAATGTCAGAAATGTTTTGTTTGTCATGACTATTTAGTACAACATGAAAAGATACATAATAAGAAGTTTGCTTGTACATTATGCGGAAAGAAATTTCTTTTAAAATATAGGTTGAAAATACATACTAGAATTCATACGGGAGAGAAACCACATCAGTGTCAGAAATGTCAGAAATGTTTTAGTGCCAAGGAATATTTAGTACAACATGAAAAGAGACATGATATTATTAATAAGAAGTTTGCTTGTACATTATGCGAAAAGACATTTTTTGAGGAATATAGATTGAAAATACATACTAGAATTCATACGGGAGAGAAACCATATCAGTGTCAGAAATGTCAAAAATGTTTTTATATCCATGAATGTTTAGTACAACATGAAAATAGACATGATATTATTAATAAGAAGTTTTCTTGTACATTATATATATATATATATATATAAAATATATATATATATATATATATATATATATATATATTATATATATATATATATATATATTATAATATATTTATATATATATATATATATATATATATATTTATATATATATATATAATGTGTGTGTGTGTGTGTGTATAAAATCAAATGTTTCATTCTACGGATATATAGCGACTCTACAGTGGACATGTAGAGATATTGGTCGACGGGGAAGAATGTTACACGAATGCAATTACCTCTGGTGAGGGGAACGAGAGAGAGAGAGAGACGACCAAACGTGATGAGAGAGGATGAAATAAAACAACGTGTGGAAGATATGGTATTGTGTGTGTGTCGTAAGGAGAATTGTTTGTGTGGGTGAGGTGACTATTTAGTACAACATGAAAGATACATAATAAGAAGTTTGCTTGTACATTATGCGGAAAGAAATTTCTTTTAAAATATATTTTGAAAATACATACTAGAATTCATACGGGAGAGAAACCATATCAGTGTCAGAAATGTCAGAAATGTTTTAGTGCCAAGGAATATTTAGTACAACATGAAAAGAGACATGGTATTATTAATAAGAAGTTTGCTTGTACATTATGCGAAAAGACATTTTTTTTAGGAATATAGATTGAAAATACATACTAGAATTCATACGGGAGAGAAACTATATCAGTGTCAGAAATGTCAGAAATGTTTTTATATCCATGAATGTTTAGTACAACATGAAAAGAGACATAATATTATTAATAAGAAGTTTGCTTGTACATTTTATATATATATATTTTATATATTATATTATATATTTTATATATATATATAATATATATATATATATATATATATATATTATATATATATATATTATATATATATTTATATATATATTATATATTATATATATATATATATATAATGTGTGTGTGTGTGTGTGTATAAAATCAAATGTTTCATTCTACGGATTTATAGCGACTCTACAGTGGACATGTAGAGATATTGGTCGACGGGGAAGAATGTTACACGAATGCAATTACCTCTGGTGAGGGGAACGAGAGAGGAGAGAGAGACGACCAAACGTGATGGAGAGGATGAAATAAAACAACGTGTGGAAGATATGGTATTGTGTGTGTGTCGTAGAGAGAATTGTTTGTGTGGGTGAGGTGGTAGTTCATGTGGTACAGGCGTTAGTGTATGGCAGGGATGTTAGTATATGACAGAGATATTAGTGTATGGCAGGGATGTTAGTATATGGCAGAGATATTAGTTTTAAACAAGTGTTAGTGTTGGCAGGATGTTAGTATATGGCAGGGTGTTGGGTATGACAGAGATTTAGTTTAGGGCAGGATTTTAGTGTATGGAGAGTGTTGTGTATGGCAAGATGTTAGTGTATGGCAGAGGTTAGTGTTGGCAGAGTCTTAGTGAGGCAGGGAAGTTAGTGTTAGGGCAGAGATGTTAGTGTATGGCAGGTTGTTAGTGTATGACAGAATGCTAGTGTTGGAAAAATGTTGTGTAGGCAGGTTTTTTGTGTATGACAGAGATATTAGTGTATGGCAGAATTGCTGTTATGGCAGGTGTTAGGCAGGGCGAGAAGTTAGTGTATGGCAGGGAAGTTAGTGTATGACAGAGTGTTGTGTATGGCAGAGTGTTGGGATGGCAAGATGTTAGTGTTGGCAGAGTGTTTGTGTTGACGGATGTAGTGTATGGCAGAAATGTTGGTATGGCGGATGTTGTGCAGGGCGAGATTCAGTGTATGGGAGATGCTAGTGTATGGCAGAGATGTTAGTGTATGGCGGATGTTCGTGTTTTGCGGTTAGTGAATGGCAAATGTTAGTGTTTTGGCAGAGTTTTTGGTATGGCGAGATTTTAATGTAGGCAGAGATGTAGTGTATGGCAGGTTTTGTTAGGTAGGCAGAGTGTTAGTGTATGGCGGGAAGTTAGTGTTGCAGAGATGTTAGGGGATGGCAGGGGTTGTGTATGGTAGCGATATTAGTGTATGGGGGGGGTTGTGTTGACAGAGAGTTAGTGGGGCAGAGAGTTAGTGTATGACAAAAATGTTAGTGTATGGCAAAAAGTGTTGTGTATGGCAGATATTTAGGTTGCAGAGATTTTTAGTGTATGGCAGAGATGTTGTGTATGCAGAGATGTTAGTGTATGGCAGAGATGTTAGTGTAGGCAGAAATTTTAGGTATGGCGATATGTTAGTGTATGGCAGAGATTTTAGGTATGGCAAAGATCTAGTGTATGGAGAGATCTTGGTATGGCAGAGATGCTGTGTATGGGAGATGTTGGTATGGTAGAAAGGTTAGGGTATGGTAGAGTGTTAGTGTATGGCGGAGTTAGTGTATGGCAGTTATGTTGTGTTGGCTGGAGTTGTGTTGGCGGGATGTTAGTGTTGTCGGGATGTTAGAGTAGGGCAGGGATGTTAGTATATGACAGAGATTTGTGTTGTCGGGGTGTTAGTTATGACGGTTTTAGTGTATGGCAGGGATGTTAGTATTTGAAGAGATTTGTTTTGGCGGGATGTTGTGTTGACAGAGATGTTGTGTATGGGGGGATGTTAATGTATGGCAGAGTGTTAGTGTAGAGAGTGTTAGTGTAGGGCGGATGTTAGAAAAGGGCGGGAATTTGGGAAGTTGCAGAGACATTGTGTTGGGGGTTTGTTGTGTTGGGCAAAATGTTGTGTTTTGGCGGATGTTGGATGGCAGAGTGTTAGTGTATGACAGAGATGCTAGTGTATGGCAAAAATGTTAGTGTAGGGCAGAGTTTTTGTTTGGCAGAGTATTAGTGTATGGCAGAGATGCTTTTGTATGGCAGAGATGTTGGTATGGAAAAGTGTTGTGTATGGGGAAAGTTAGTGTATGACAGATTTGTTAGTGTTGGCGAGATGTTAGTGTAGACGAGATGTTAGTGTATGGCGGATGTTAGTGTATGGCGACTTTTAGGTTTTGGCAAAGAGTAGTGTAGGGCAGAATCTTGTGTTTTGGCAGGTGCTAGTGTATGTCAGGAAGTTGTTATGGTGAGATATTAGTGTATTCGAGTGTTAGTGTATGGCGGATGTTAGTGTTTGGGGGGAGGTGTGTATGGGAGATGTTAGTGTATGGCAGAGAAAATTAGTGTTGGCAGAGATGTAGTGTATGGCGAGAGTTAGGTAGGGGCAGAAAAATTTAGTGTAGGGGCGGAGTTAGTTTTTGGGAGAGTGTTAGTGTATGGAGTATTTAGAGTATGGCGGGAGCGTTGTGTAGGGAGAGTTGTGTAGGCAGAGGTTAGTGTAGGGGAGGAGGTTAGTGATGCGGATGCTAGTGTATGGCAGAAATGTTGTGTATGACGAGTGTTGTGTATGCAGAGAATTGTTTTATGGCGAGTGTAGTGTAGACAGAGAGTTAGTGTATGGCAGAAGTTTTTTTGTGTATGGGGGGGAAAGTTAGTGTTGACGAGATGTTGTGTATGGCAGGAGTTAGTGTTGAAGAGATGTTAGTGTAGGGCAGAGATGTTAGTGTATGGCGATTTTTAGGTATGGCAGAGGTTAGCGTTTGGCCCGAGATGTTAGTGTATGGCAGAGTTTTAGTTATGGCAGAGATGTTTAGGTATGACAGAATGTTAGTGTATGGCAGAGATGTTGGTAGGCAGGGAGTTAGTGTTGACAGAGAGTTAGTGTATGGCGAGTGTTGTGTAGACAGAGAGTTAGTGTATGAGAGTGTTGTGTAGGGCAGAAATATTGGGTATGGCGGGAGACATTAGTGTATGGGGGATGTTAGTGTTGGCAAGATGTTGTGTATGGAGAGATTTTAGTGTATAAGGATGCTAGTGTAGGGCAGAAATGTTGGTATGAAAGAGATGTTAGTGCAGGGCCCAGAGTATTAGTGTTGGCAGAGTTGCTGTGTTGGCAGAGATGTTAGTGTATGGCGAGTGTTAGTGTATGGCGGGGAAAAAGTTAGTGTATGCAGGTGTTAGTGTAGGGCAGGATTTAGTGTATCCAGAAATGTGTGTTTGGCAGGATGTTGTGTAGGCGAGATGTTGTGATGGCAGGGAAGTTAGTGTTGACAGAGTGTTAGTGATGGCAGAGATGTTAGTGTATGGCAGAGATGTTAGTGTATGGCGGAGGTTAGTGTATCGAGATGCTGGTTATGGAGAAATGTTAGCAAAATGGCAAAAATGTTAGTTATGGCAGAGTATCAGTGTATGGCAGAGATGCTAGGTAGGCAGAGATGTTGTGTAGGGAGTGTTAGGTATGACGAGATGCTGTGTATGGCAGAATTTTAGTGTATGGCAGGAGTTAGTGTAGGGGCAGGATTTTTGTGTATGGCAGAGATGCTAGTGTAGGGCAGAGATGTTGTGTAGGGGCAGGGTTAGTGTGGGGAGGGAAAGTTAGTGTATGACAGAGAGCTAGTGTATGGCGAGATTTAGGTATTGTAGAAATGTTAGTTTTTGGAGGGAATTTAGTGTATGACAGAGATGTTGTGTATGGCAGAGACGTTAGTGAATGACAAAAATGTTAGTGTAGGGCGAGTGTTAGTGTATGGCAGATATATTAGGTAGGGAGAGACGTTAGTGTATGGGGATGTTAGGTATAGCAGAGTTTTAGTTTTGGGGCAGAGTTTAGGTAGACGAGAGTTAGTGTATGAAAGATGCTAGTTATGACAAAAATGTTAGGTAGGGCGAGATGTTATTGATTGAGGTTAAGGTATGGAAAAGATGTAGTGTATGGCAGAGTTTAGTGATGGCAGGTGCTGTGTAGGGCAGAGATGTTAGAGAGGGGTGAAATGTTAGTGTATGGTAGAGTGTTAGTGTAGGAGAGATGTTGTGTTGGCGGGGATGCTAGTTTTGGGGGAGTTAGTGTATGGCAGGGATGTTAGTTATGTCAGGGTGTTAGGTTGGCAGGGATGTTATTTTAATGACAGAGTATTGTGTATGCAGGGTTTGTTGGTATGACAGGTTTTAGGTATGGCAGGGATGTTAGTATTGACAGGTATTGTGTAGGCGGGATGTTAGTGTAGAAGGTGTTAGTGTTGGCGGGATTTTAAATGTATGGCAGAGATGTTAGTTATGACGAGATGTTAGGTTTTGGCGAGATGTTGTGAATGCCAGAGATTTTTAGGTATGTCAGAGACTTTAGTGTAGGCAGAGATGTTGGTATGGCGAGTGTTAGTGTTGGCAAAGATGTTGTGTATGGCAGGATGTTTTGTGTATGACGAGATGTAGTGTAGGGCAGAAATTTTAGTGTAGGGCAGAGAGTTAGTGTATGGCAGAGATTTAGTGTTGCGAGATGTATTGTAGCAGAGTGTTATGTATGGCAAAGTGTTGTGTAGACAGGGAGTTAGTGTATGCAGAGATGTTAATGTATGGCGGATTTTAGTGTATGACGAGTTGTTAGGTATGGCGGATTTTAGTTTTGGGCAGACATTTAGTGTATGGCAAAGATGCTGTGTAGGCAGGATTTAGTTAGGGCGAGATGTAGTGTATGGCAGAGAAGTTAGTATATGGTAGAGATATTTTGTTTTAAGAGATGTAGTGTATGGCAGAGATGTTGTGTGTGGCAGGGATGGTGTTATGGCCCAGGTTTTGTGTATGTCAGAGATTTTAGTGTATGGCAGAGATGTTAGTGTATGGCGAGATGTTAGTGTTTGGCAGAGATGTTGTCCCTGGCAGAGAATTAGTGAGGGCCAGAGTTGTGTGTATGGCAGGGGTTTTGTGTAGGGCGGATTTTGTGTTGGCAGGGAAGTTAGTGTATGCGAGAGTTAGTGTTTGGAGAGATATGTGTATCACAGAATGTAGTTTTTGGGAGGGGGGTTTTTAGTGTAGGGCAGGGGTGTTAGGTAGGCAGGGAGTTGTGTTGACAGAGTGTTGGTTGGCAGAGTTGTTAGTGTATGGCAGGTGTTAGTGTTGGGGAGATGTTGTGTAGACAGAGTGCTAGTGTATGGCAAAATGTTAGCGTAGGGCAGAGGTTAGTGTAGGGAGATATCGTGTATGGCGAGATGCTAGTGTAGGCAGAGATTTTAGTGTATGCGGAGATGTTGTGTATGACAGAGATCTGTGTATGGCAGAAATGTTAGTGTATGGCAGAGATGTTAGTGTATGGCGGATTTAGTGTAGGGCAAGATGTAGTGTATGGAGAGATTTTAGTGTATGGCGAGATGTTAGTGTATGGCAGGGAAGTTAGGTATGACAGGTGTTGTGTATGGCGGATGTTAGTGTATTGTAGCAATGTTGGTATGGCGGGGAAAGTTAGTTATGAAGAGTGTTATGTTGGCAGAGATGTTATGAATGACAAAAATGTTAGTGTAGGGCAGAGAGTTGTGTTGGCAGATTATTAAAAATTTGGCGGGGACTTTTGTGTATGGCAGAGTGTTAGTGTATAGCAGAGATGTTAGTGTATGGCGAGTTTTAGTGTATGGCGGGATATTAGAGTATGGCAGAGGTTAGGTAGGGCAGAGATGTTGGGTTTTATGGCAGAGATGTTGTTATGGCGAGTGTTTGTGTATGAAGAGTGTTAGTGTTGACGGATGCTGTGTTCGGAAAGTTGTGTAAGGCAGAGATGTTATTTATTGCAGATATTAGTGTATGGAAAAGATGCTGTGTAGGGGCAGGATTTGTGTAGGCAGAGATGCTAGTTATGGCAGAGATTTGGTTGGTAGAAATGTTAGTGTGGGTAGAGATGTTAGTGTATGGCAGAGATGTTAGTGTAGGGCGGTGCTGTGTATGGCAAGAGGTTGTTTTTGGCAGAGATGTTGGGTTTTGGCGGGGGAAGTTAGTTATGACAGGAGTAGTGTATGGCAGAGGTTAGTGTTTGTAGCAATGTTAGGTATGGGGGAAGTTAGTGTATGACAGGAGTTGTGTTGGCAGAGACGTTAGTGAATGACAAAAATGTTAGTTTTGGGGCAGAGATGTTAGTTTTTTGGCGATATATTAGGTATGGCAGGACGTTAGTGTAGGGCAGAAAATTTGTGTTTGCAGAGATGTTGTGTATGGCAGAGATGTTAGTGTTGACAGAGATGTTAGTGTATGACAGAGATGCTAGTGTAGGGCAGAAATGTTAGTGATGGAGAGTGTTATTTTTTGCAGAGATAAAAGTGTATGGCAAAATGCTGTGTATGGCAGAGATTTAGTGTAGGGGAAGATGTGTGTTGGCAGGATGTTGGTTGGTGAATGTTGTGATGGTAGGTGTTAGTGTATGGCGGATGTTAGTGTATGGCGGGATGTAGTGTATGGCAGGGAGTTTGTTTTAGGGCGGGATGTTAGTGATGTCAGGGTTGTTAGAGTATGGCAGGGAGTTAGTATAGACGAGATATTGTGTATGCAGGGATGTTAGTGTTGCGAGATGTTAGTGTAGGCGGATGTTGTATATGACAGGTTTAGTGTTGGCGGGTGTTGTTTGGGACAGAGGTTAGTGTATGGAGGGATTTTAAATGATGGCAGAGATGTTTTTACAAAGATGTTGTGTTGGCAGAGATGTTAGTGAACCCAGAGATATTAGATTTGTCAGAGACTTTAGTGATGGAAGAGATTTTAGTGTATGGAGGATGTTGTGTATGGCAAGTGTTAGTGTATGGCAGAGTTGTTGTGTATGCAGAGTGTTTTTATGGCAGAAATGTTAGTTTTGGGCAGAGATTTTAGTGTTTGGCAGAGATATTGTGTATGGCAGAGATGCTATTGTATCAAGATGTTAGTGTAGGGCAAAGTTGTTAGTGTATGAAGGGAAGTTAGTGATGCAGGTGTTAATTGTTGGCAGAGATGTTAGTGTATGACAGAGATGTTAGTTTTATGGCAAAAGTTTTGTGTATGGCAGACTTTGGGGTTTATAAAAAATGCTGTGTAGGGCGAGATTTGTGTATGGCGAGATCTGGGTATGGCGGGAAAAGTTGTTTGGGAGGTTTTTTGTGTATTAAAGTTTTAGGTTGGCAGAGAGTTAGTGTGTGGCAGGGTGGTAGTGTTGGGGGGTTAGTGTTGGCAGAGAGTTAGTGTAGGGGCGAGATGTTGTGGAGGGCAGGAGGGTTAGTGTTGGCGGATGTTAGTGCAGGCAGAGATATTAGTGTATGGCAGGTTGTGTGTATGGAGAGATGTTAGGTGGGGAGAGATGTTAGTGTTGGCGGGGGAAGTTAGTGTATGACAGAGATGTTAGTGTATGGCGGTTTATTAGTGTATCCGGTGTGTGTAGGGGCGAGATGTTAGTGTATGAGGATGTTTTGTAGGGAAGGGAAGTTGGTGCAGAGATGTTAGTGTTTGGCAGAGATGTTAGTGTATGGCAGAGATGTTAGTGTATGGCGGAGATTTTTGTGTAGCAGAGTGCTGTGTTGGCAGGGGTTTTAGGTATGGGGATGTTGTGTATGGCGGGCGTTATGTATGACAGGATGTAGTGTATGGCAGAGATGTTAGTGTATTTAGCAATGTTAGTGTATGGCAGGGAAGTTAGGTTTTGACAGAGTGTTAGTGTATGGCGAGACGTTAGGTGAATGACAAAAATGTTATTATGGGGGCAGGATTTTAGGTAGGGGCAGATTTTTTGATATGGAGAGACGTTTTGTAGGCAGAGATGTTGTGTATAGCAGAGTTTTAGTGTTGGCAGAATGTTGTGTATGACAGAGATGTTGGTATGACAGAGATGCTGTGTAGGTAAAAATGTTGTGTAGGGCGAGATTTTTTTGTTTGCGAGATATAAGGGGTATGGAAAAGATGCTAGTTATGGCGAGTCTTGGATGGAGAGAGCTGTGTATGGCAGAGTGTTAGGTATGGTAGAAATGTTGGTAGGGTAGGATGTTAGTGTATGGCGAGTGTTATGTAGGGCAGGGGTATGTAGGCGGGGGTGTTAGGTATGGAGGGATGTTGTGTATGTGGGGATGTTGAGTTGGCAGGGATGTTAGTATTGAAGAGATTTTTGTGTATGTCAGGGTGTTGTGTATGACGAGGTTAGTGTTGGAGGGATGTTAGATTGACAGTATTTGTTTTGGGCGGGTGTTAGTGTAGACAGGTTTTAGGGTAGGCGGGGTTTAAGTATGGCGAGATGTTGTATTGACGAGTGTTAGTTTTATGGCAGAGATGTTAGTAAATGCCAGAGATATTAGAGTATGTCGGTTTTAGTGTTGGCAGAGATGTTAGTGGGGCGGGGGTTTAGTGATGGCAAAATGTTAGTGTATGGCAGGATGTTGGATGAAAGAGATGTGTGTTGAAAAATTTTTAGTGTTATGGAGAGTTGTTTAGTGTATGGCGGTATTGTGTATGGCAGAAAATGCTATTGTATGGCAGAGATGTAGTGTAGGCAAAGATGTTAGTGTTGCGGGGAAAGTTAGTGTATGACAGAGATTTTAAATGTAGGGGCAGAGATGTTAGTGTTGACAGAATGTTAGGTAGGAAGAGATATTGTGTTGGCAGAATTATTGTTTTGGGCAAAGTGTGTGTATGGCGAAAAAATTTGGATGGAGAGATGCTGTGAGGGCAGAGAAGTTGTTATGGTGAGATTTGGTATTCAGGATGTTAGTGTAGGGCAGAGATGTTAGTGTGGGGCGGGTGGTAGTGTATGGCAGGATGTTAGTGTAGGGCAGAGATGTTAGTGTAGGGCAGGATGTTGGTATGGCAGAGATGTTATGTATGGCAGAGATTTTGGGCATGGGGATATTAGGTATGGCAGAGTTGTAGGTTGGCAAAAGTGTTAGGGGTACAGAGATTTGTGTAGGGCGGGGAAGTTGGGTTTTTTGACAGAGATGTTGTGTTGGCAGGATATTGTGTATCCAGAGATGTAGTGTAGGGCAGAGATTTAGTGTAGGGCAGAGATGTTAGTGTATGGCGGAAGTTAGTGTATGACAGAGATGTTAGTGTATGGCAGAGATGTTAGTGTATGGCAGGGTTAGTGTATGGCGGAGATGTTAGTGATGAAGAGATTAGTGTAGGGCGGGAAAATGTTAGCGTTGGCAGAGTGTTGTGTATGGCAGAGATATCGGTATGGCAGAGTGCTAGGTAGGGCGAGATGTTGTGTATGGGGAGATGTTAGTGTATGACAAAAATGCTAGTTTTGGGCAGAAATGTTGTGTATGGCAGAGATGTTAGTGTATGGGGATATTAGTGTATGGCAGAGAGTTTGTATGGCAGAGATGTTAGTGTAGGGCGGGGAAAAGGGTTTTGTGTATGCGAGTGCTAGTGTATGGCAGAGATGTTAGGTTTTGTGCAATGTTAGTGTATGGCAGGGAAGTTGGGTTTTTGACAGAGTTTTTTTGTGTATGGCAGAGAGTTAGTGATGAAAAAAATTTGTTGTGTATGGCAGAGATTTTAGTGTAGGGGCGTATATTGGGTTTATGGCAGAGAGTTAGTGTATGCAGAGTGTTAGTGTATAGAGAGATGTTAGGTTGGCAGATATATTAGGTATGGCAGGCGTTGTGTATGGAGGAGATGTTGTGTATGGCAGAGATGTTGTGTATGGCAGAGAGTTAGTGTAGACAGAGTTTTTTTGTGTATGACAGGATGCTAGTGTAGGCAGAAAGTTGGGTTTAGGCAGAGATGTTTTTGATTGCAAGATATTAGTGTAGGGCAAAGATGTAGTGTATGGCAGAGATCTTGTGTATGGCAGAGATGTAGTGTATGGAGAGTGTTGGTAGGTGAAATGTTAGTGATGGTGGGTGTTGTTTTGGCAGAGTGTTAGTGTAGGGCAGGGTGCTAGGTTGGGGGATGTTGGTAGGAGGGATGTTAGTGTATGTCAGGGATGTTGGGTTTGGGCAGGGATGTTGTATATGACGGATATTAGGTATGGGGGAGGGTTAGTGTATGACAGAGATGTTAGTGTATGGCAGGGTTTGTTGATATGACAGAGATATTAGTGTATGGAGGATGTTAGTGTTGACAGGATGTTAGTGTATGGCGGGTTTTTTTAATGTATGGCGATGTTAGTAATGACAGAGAGTTAGTGTTGGCAGAGATGTTAGTAAAATGCAGAGATATTAGGTATGGCGGCTTTGTGTTGGCGAATTTTTTAGTGTAGGCAGAGTTGTTGTGTATGGCAAAGTTTTTGTGTATGGCGGGGAATGTTATGTTGCGAGATGTAGTGTAGGCAGAAATTTAGTGTAGGGCAAGGGGTTATTTTATGGCAGAGATATTAGTGTTGGAGAGAGTATTGTATGAGGATGTTGTGTATGGCAAAGTGTAAGTTTTTGACGGGAAGTTAGTGTTGGGACAGAGATGAAATGTTGGCAGAGTGTTATTTGTAGACAGGATGTTAGTGTTGGCAGAGTATTGTGTTGGCAGAAATTGTGTATGGCAAAAATTATGTGTTGGCAGAGATTTAGTGTATGGCGAGATGCAGTGTATGGCAGAAAAATTTAGTTTAGGGTAGGGATTTTTGGGGTTATTACCAGTGTTAGTTTTAGGGAGGATGTTATGTGGGGCGGGTGGTAGTTTATGGGAGATGTTGTGTTGGCAGAGTTTAGGTATGGCAGAGATGTCAGTGTAGGGCAGAGATGTTATGTATGGCAGGTGTTGGTTATGGCAGAGATGTTGTGTATGGCAGGTGTTAGTGTATGGCAGTATATTAGAGTATGGCAGAGATTTAGTGTTGGCAGAGTGTTAGTGTAGGGGAGTTAGTTATGGCAGGTTTTTGTGTATGAACAGGATGCAAGTGTATGGCAAAAATGATAGTGTTAGCAGAATGTTAGTGTAGGGCAGAGATTTAGTTAGGGGCAGGATGCTAGTGTATGAGGATTTTAGTTTTTGGGCAGAGATGTTAGTGTAGGGCGGGGAAATTTTGTGTATGACGAGATGTTTTGTAGGGAGAGAGTTGGTTGACAGGTGTTAGGTTGGCAGAGATGTTGGGTTTTGGGGCAGATTATTGAGTAGGAGAGAGTTAGGTAGGGAAAAGGGATGTTGGTAGGGCGAGATGTTAGTTTTTTGGCAGGTGTTAGGTATGACAGGATGTTAGTGTTGGGGATGTTAGGTTTGGCGGGAATTTAGTTTGACAGGATGTTGTGTATGGCAGAGATGTTGGTATGACAGAGTGTTAGTGTATGGAGAGATGTTATTTTGGGCAGTATATTAGGTTGGCAGAGATTAGTGTATGGCAGAGATGATGTTTTGGGCAGAGATTTTAGTGTAGGGCAGAGATGTTAGTGTATGACAGAGATGCTAGTGTATGGCAGAAATTTTGTGTATGGCAGAGATGTTGTGTATGGCAGAGATTTTGTTAGGGCCCCAAAGATGCTAGGTATGGCAGAGATTTAGTTATGGAGAGATGTAGTTGTTACGAATGGTTATAATCCCGACAAGAGAGAGTAAGAACTACCCAGATTTTTGACATGTGTTTTACTTCACGGGGATGTAGTGTATGGCAGAGTGTTAGAGTATGGAGAAATTTAGTGATTTTTAAGATGTTAGGTATGGCAGAGATGTTAGTGTATGACAGGAGTTAGGTAGGGGCAAAGATTTTAGTGTTTGGCAGATATATTAGGTATGGCAGAGAGTTAGTGTTGGAGAGTGTTAGGGTATGGCGAGATGTTAGTGTATGGCGAGTGTTAGTGTTGACAGGAGTTAGGTATGACGGGGATGCTAGTGTAGGGCAGAAATTTAGTGTATGACAAGATGTTGTGTAGGGCAAAGTGCTGTGTATGGCGGATCTTAGTGTATGGCAGAGAGCTAGTGTATGGCAGAGTTTTAGGTATGGTGAAATGTTAAGTATGGTAAGATTGTTAGTGTATGGCGGGAATGTTAGTGTATGGCAGGGATGTTAGTGTTGGCAGGGATTTTAGTGTATGGCAGGGATATTAGTGTTGTAGGGATGTTGGTGTATGGCAGGGATGTTAGTATATGACAGGATTTTATTTTTGGTGGGTGTTGGTTTTGACAGGGTTAGTGTAAGAGGGTGTTGTGTAGGCAGAATGTTAGGTAGGGGCGGGTGTTAGGTTGGCAGGGATGTTAGTATATGACAGATATTAGGTTTGTCGGGGATGTTAGTTTTTGACGAGATGTTCGTGTATGGCAGGGCGTTGTATTGACAGAGATATTAGTGTTGTCAGGGATTTTTAGTGTATGAAGAGATTTTTGTGTAGGGGCAGGGATGTTAGTTTTTCAGAGAGTTATTGTAGACAGGATTTTTGTGTTTGGCAGAGTATTAGTGTATTACAGATGTTAGTGTAGGGCAGAGATATTGTGTAGGGCGGGAATGTTAGTGTAGGCAGAGTGTTAGGTATGAAATGTTGTGTATGGCCGGAAGTTAGTGTATGAAGAGATGTTGTTTTTGGCAGAGATGTTAGTTTTATGCGGGTGTTAGGGTATGGAGAGATGTTAGTGTATGGCAGAGATTTAGTTATGGTAGAGATGCTGTGTATGGCAGAGATTTTGTTTTGGGCAGAGTGTTAGGTAGACTCACGAAATCGAAATGACCGATGCAAACAAACCATCCCCGGCGGGTTTGACCCGCGGTACGGTCTCAAAACCCCAGCCCGTCGCGTTAGCCACTAGCCCAGCTAGCCAATAAGATTCGTCAAAATGGTCACAGGGTGTCTGTGCTAACCTTCCTGTGGTGTAAAAATTACTAGTTGGACAAAACTTATTGTGGCTAGTGGTCTGTGGTAACGCGAGGGCTGGGTTTTGAGATTTATGACCGGGGGTTTTCCACCCCGGCCGGGTATGGTGGTTATTGTATGGCAAGTTTTAGTGTATGGCGAGATGTTAGTGTATGGCAGAGAGTTAGTGTATGGCAGAGATGTTGTGTTGCAGAGATGCTTTTGTATGGCGAAATTTGGGTGTATGGCAGGATTTGTGTATGGGGGAGTTTTTGTGTTTGGTGAGTGCTAGTGTTGGCAGAGATCTTGTGTATGGCAGGATGCTAGTGTATGGCAGAGTGTTGGTAGGGTAGGAAATGTGTGTATGGTAGGATGTTAGGTTTTGGTAGAGTGCTGTGTGGGGGCAGGATGTTGTGTAGGGGTAGAGATGTTAGTGTGGCAGAGTTTTAGAGTGGGGTGAAATGTTGTGTTTGTTGAGATATTAGTGTAGGTAGAGCTTTTAGTGTATGGTGAGAGTTAGTGTTCGAGAGTTAGTGTGGGGTAGGATGTTAATGATGGCAGAGATGTTGTGTTGGTGAGATGTTGTGTAGGGTGAGAGTTAGTGAATGCAGAATTTTAGACGGGGGTAAAAATGTTAGGTTTGGTAGAGATGTTAGTGTATGGTAGGACGTTGGTTGGTAGAGACGTTAGTGTAGGGGAGAGTGTTAGTGTATGGCGGGTGTTAGTGTATGGCGAGATGTTGTGTTGGGGGTGTTAGTGAATGGCAGGGTGTTAGAGTAGGGGAGAAAATGTTAGTGTATGGTAGAGATGTTAGTGAGGAGAGATGTTAGGTTGACAGGTTTTTTGTGTATGGCGGGATGTTAGTGTTGGCAGGTTTTAGTGTATGTCAACGTTTTTGGTATGGCAGGGATGTTAGTTATGACAGAGATGTTAGTGTATGGTAGGGGTTTTTAGTGTAGAAGAGATGCTGTTTTTGGCAGGGAGTTAGTGTAGACAGAGAGGTTAGTAAATGGGGGATGTTAGGTTGACGGGATGTTAGTATATACAGAGATATTAGGTATTTTTCTTTGATGTTGTTTGAAGAGGTTATGATGGCAGGGATGTTGTGTATGACAGAGAGTTAGTGTATGGAGGGATGTTGTTATGACGAGTGTTTAGGTATGGCAGGGATGTTAGTGTATGGAAAGGATGTTAGTGTTGACAGAGATGTTGTGTATGGAGAGATGTTAGTGCATGGGGGTGTTAGTTTTGGGGCAGGATGTTAGTGTATGGCAGAGTATTATTGTTGGCAGAGATGTTGTGTTTTGCAGAGATGTTGTGTATGGCAGAGATGTTAGTGTATGGAGATTGTTATGTATGACAGAGATGCTAGTGTTGCGAAATGTTGTGTAGGGTGAGATGTTAGTGTAGGGCGAGAATTAGTGTTGGCGGTCTGGTAGGGCAGGGATTTAGTGTAGGGAGAGTGTAGTGTTGGAGGATGTTAGGTATGGTAGTTTAAAACCTAGGTTTCAAATGCCTGTTATCCGGGTGTAATGGGAGAAATAAACACGTAAAAAAAAGTTTGATTTTATTACCCTTCACCAATTATAACAGCAATATGTACACTAGTACGTGAAAAATTAGTGCATCCCGGTAAGAAATGAAAAATAGAACCCACAAGATGCAGACCGTGCTTCAACCAGTTTTTGATGGAATTTGAAAGGGCGACAGGGAGCGGTATCCACTAAACCCCTGCGGGGGGGGGGGGGGGGGGGTTGCCAAACCACCTTCTTATTTGGGTAGAACCTGGAAAAAGTTGAACGTGGGCCCCCCTCCAAAAATCTTAGCACCTGGTTCGTGGTTGGGGGAGATAGCCCGTAAATGAGGGTGTGTCCCTGCGCCCAATAAAGGTTACGTATCTTTGATGCCACACCCCCCCCCCCGAGAAAAGGGTCAGGGTTAGGCGCCCCCCTCCCAGTGGTAACCCTGCCCCCATGGCCAACAAAAGGGGGCCCCCCATCCCCCCACCCCTCAAATCTTAGATAGAGCTCAGCTTTCCCGTGACCCAAAAACCAAAAACCCAAAAATCAGAGTGAGCCGTGTAGGCCCAAAATAGGTCCCAAAATACAAACGGACGGTTTTGCCGATCCCTCACTTAAAAAAACCCCCACATCAGGGGGTAAAAAAAAGAGCTTTAAAGGGGGGTTACCACAAATTTCCTAAAACCCAAAAAAATTAAACTGCTCTTGCAAAGGTCTGCCAAAAAATTTTTTTTGCCGGCAATATAATTTATTTTTAGGGTTTTAGGGCTGCAGCCTGAGGTCAAAGTAAGCCCTTTTGTTGTGTTTTCATGGCTTGGAGATGACTAAGGGTTTGATCACTGTGCTGTGGCCCCCTGCGATGTCTGGCCCCAAAAAAAATCGAAATGTTCCCAAAACCATTACCCGCGCGAGGGCTTCTTTTTCAATTTGGGAGATAAGTCTTGTGTGGGGACTTAGCTGAAAAGTATGCGATTGGTGCGCTCCTTGTTCCCGATTTGTAAAAGTACCGCCCCAACCCCCGACTCACAAGCATCAACCGAAAAGAAAAAGGTTTGGAGAATCTGGGGAAGGGAAAGGGTGCAGAGACAATAATCTTTTTTTTTTTTAAAAGGCGTGTTACAATTGCGCCAATTTAAAAGGGGAAATTTTTGCTGGTAAGGAGTAAGAGGGGGGACAATTTGAGAAAATTTTTACGAATTTTTGTAAAAAACCTTCATGCCCAGGAAAAAGTTGAAGAGA
>NC_069485.1:20933691-20951543 GCF_026875155.1 Cherax quadricarinatus
TATTTTTTTTATAAAAATTTTAAAAAAAATTTTTTTTTTTTTTTTTTTAAAAAATTCAGTATGTTTTCCAACCATTTTTTTTTTAAGAAAGTTTTTTCCGCATAATGTACAAGCAAACTTATTATTATTAATAATAGTTTTTTCACAGAAGTTCTTCAAATTGTTTTTTTTTTCAATATCTCATCGTAAAAAGTTTAAAATCAAAAATAATTTTATCTATTAATTTAAAGGATTCAATTATTATCTATTCAAATAATTTTTCCCCCTTTTTTTCAGAGGACATATTACTTTTAAAAATAAAATATAAAATAAAAATTTAAAAAGTAATACTAACAGTAAATAAATACAGTAAAAAATTTTAAAACCATCACATATTTTTAAAAGAAAATTTTTTAAATTTTGTACCAGATTGGAAATATTGCTACACAAATTTCGCTTGTTCTTCCTATTCGGCACGACATCTTTTCTTATGTTTACAAAATATTTTTTATACTAAAACATTTATTACATTTATACACGATATGGTTTTCCTTTTTTCGTATAATTCTAGTATGTTTTTTTCATCTCACATTTCCAAAAAAAAATTTTCCGCATATTATGCAAAAAACCTTATAATAAATTTTTTTTTTTTTAAATGTTTCACTAAATTTTCCTTAACACAAAAACATTCTGACATTTCTGACACTGATATGGTTTTCTCCCTTGAATTCTATAGGGGATTTTCAACTTATTTTTCTCAAAAAATGTCTTTTCGCAAAATTTAAAAGCAAACTTCTTTTTAAATAATATTTTTCCTTTTTTTATTTTAAAAAATTTTCCCTTACACTAAAACATTTCTGACATTTCTTACATTGTATGTTTCCTCCCCGTAGGGTATCTTTTCATGTTGTATTAAATATTCCTTGGGCCCTAAAACTTTTTCTGACATTTCGAACTGATGTGGTTTCTCTCCCTATAATTCTAGTTGTATTTTAAACCCTATATTTGTGGGAAAATTTCCCTTTCCGCATAATTACAACAAACTTCTTATTATTATTAGTCTCTTTTCATTTTTTACAAATTTTCCTTAACACAAAAAATTTCGACATACCCTAACACTGATAAAATTTCTCTCCCGAGTATCTTTTCTGTTGTACAAAATTTTTCCTTTGGAAACTAAAATTTCTGACTTTCTGAACTGAATGTTTCCTTTCGTATGAGTTTTTCAGTATGTATTTCAAACCCTCCGTTTTGAGGAAAGTCTTTTCGCATAATGACAAGAAAATTTTTTTATGTCTCTTCTATGAGGTTTTTCAAATTGTTTTCTTCAATTCTCTTTGTAAAAAGATAAAAATCAAAAAGAAATGTTACTATCTTAAAAAGGGGTTTCGATTGAATCTATATCAAATTATACGAAAAATTTTTCCTTTAATTAATGATATTACGTTAAAAAATAGCTGTACTCCTCCTATAGATCTTATCGCACTTTAATCCTCTTAGTATCTGTACATTATTATTTAGACAAGTTAGTTATACATTATTTTTTAGAAAAGTTTTTTTTATTTCTTTCTACATTTTAGTCTCGCTCCCCCAAAACATTTTTAAAAATAAACTCACCGGGTATAATATTCTTCGTGCTTGATTTTTCTTGTTTTAACTGTGTGCACTGATAATAATTTCTAAAAATGTATTTTCCCCCTTGGTACAAAACATTCACACTCTCCGTAGGCATTTTCTGTAAATTTGTTTTAGACAACTTCCATGAGTGTACACTTACTGAAAAAAAAATATAAAAATAAATTAAGTTAAATTTCTTAAAAGTTAGTTTTTTCTTTCAAAAATATATACCTTATGTTGTACTAAAATTCACGCTCCCAAAACATTTTTAAAAAAAAAACTCACCAAGTTAAAAAATTTTTCAAATTTAAAAGGACCTGTAAATGGGGTTTCTCACTAAAAACGCGTGTTTGGGAGGTTTTTTGTTTTATACATCAACAATTTTCATTTAATTTTTTTGGAAAAAATTTTTTTGGTTTTAATTTTACTTTCTCAAAAAATTTTTTTTCGGTACAAAAAAAATTGTTTTTTTCATTTTTTAAAAATTTTTTTCCAAACGAGTAAAAGTTTTTTCTGACATTCTGACCTGAAAGTCCCCCCCGTATGATTCTAATAGTATTTTCAATCTTATTCCTCAAAAATTTTTTTCGCAAAATTTACAAACAAATTTCTTATTAAAATATTCCTTTTTCATGCAAACAAAATATTCCTTGGCACTAAAACATTCGACATTTCTGACAGAAATGGTTTCCTGCCATATAAATTCTAGAAATTATTTTCAATATTTTTTCCTCAAAAAAATGTCTTTTCGCATAATGTAAAAGCAAACTTTTATTAAAATTCTTTCCCTTTTTTTAGTCGTAATAAATATTCATGGCAAAAAAATATTTCTGACATTTCTGACACTGATATGGTTTCCCCCCCCGTATAGTTCTAATAGTTTTTTCAATCTACTTTTTCCAAAAAAGTCTTTTCACATAATGTCAACAAACTTCTTATTATAATGTCTTTTTTCAGTTACAAAATAATCTGGCGCCCAAAAACTTTTCTGACATTTCTGACACGATATGTTTTCTCTTCCGTATGATTCTAGATGTATTTTAAAACCTATATTTTGAAAAAAAAATGTCTTTTTTGCATAATAACAAAAAACTTCTTTTATGTTCTTTCAATGTTTTACTAAATATTCCTTGATACTAAAACATTTCTGACATTTCACACTGAAGGGTTTATCCCCAGTATTTTTTTTTTTCATGTTGTATTAAATATTTTTGACACTAAAACATTTATTCATTCTGACACTGATATGGTTTCTTTTCCCGTATAACCCCTAGTATGTTTTTTAAACCCCTATTTTTCGTTTTAAATTTCTTTCCGCATAATTTACAATCAAACTTCTTATTAATAATATATATCCCTTTTTATTTGAAATAATTTCATGGCTATAAAACATTTTAAAACATTTCTGACATTCTGACATTAATAGGGTTCTCCTCGTATTATCTTTCATTTGTACAAATTTTTTCTTAATAAAAAACCCATTTTTTTTCCTTAACTTAAAAACATTCTAATATTCTGACACTGAAAAGTTTCTCTTTCGTATAGGTTGTTCTAGTATGTATTTCCAACCTACTTCCACTGAGTATACCCGTTTATCTGAAATAAAATATAAAATATAAATTAAAAGTACTATACAGTAAATAAATCTCAAAAATCACATATTTAATATTTCTGATTGCACTAAACATTCATGGATATAAATTAATCTATATTCTTCAAAAAATGTCTTTCCGCATAATGTATATGAAGTTCTTCAAATTGTATTTCTTCAATATCTACATCGTAAAAAGATATTAAATCAGAAAGAGTAATGTTATCTATCTTATCAAAGGATTCGATTGTAGTATCTATATCCACTTTTCAGAGGACATTTTAATTAATAATATTACGTATAAAAAATAGCTGTACTCCTCCTATAGGCATCTTATCGACACTTTAATCATTATTTAGACAAGTTAGTTATTTCTTTCTACATATTATACGTCTCTTAACATTCACGGCTACTAAAACATTTTTAAAAAAATAAACTCCCCGGGGATACATATCTTCGGCTTAGAGTTCTTCTTGTTTACATGTGTGCACTGATATAAATTTCTAAATTGTTTTCCTTGGTACAAAAACTTCTACACTCCTGTAAGCATCTGTATATAGATTTAGACAACTTCCCTGTGTACACATTTACGAAAAAAAATATAATTTTATTTCTTTTACATATTATACGTTCTTAGTTGTACAAATATTCCAGCTACCAAAACTTTTTTTAAAAAAAAAACTCACCAAGTATACATTTTCTTCCAGGATCAATGTATGTAATAGGGGGTTCTCACAAATACCCAGTAGAAAAGGGTTTTTTTTTTTACTAATACGTGTTGGGATTGTTCTTGTTTTATACATTGAATTTTATTATGCTCTTAAATTACTTATAGATTTCAAAATATTTATGTCTTTTAAATTTTGATTTGAAATTTGAAATTTTACTTTCTCAAAAAATTTCTTTCGTGTCAACAAATTTTTTATTTTCATTTTTTAAAAAAATTTTCAAAAGGATAAAACTTTCAACATTTCTGACACGACGGGTTTTCCCCGATGAGTTCTATATGTTTTTTTCAATCTATTTTCCTCAAAAATGTCTTTTTGCATAATGTACAAGCAAACTTTCTTATTAATAAATCATGCTCTTTTCTGTTGTACAAAAATAGTTTCTTGGCACTAAAACATTTCTGACATTTCTGCCCCTGATATGGTTTTCTCCCCGTATGACTTCTAATAGGGGATTTTCAATCTACTTTTCCCAAAAAAAATTTTTTTTCACATAATGAAAGTAAATTTATGTCTTTTTTTCTTTTACTAAATAATCAAGTGACCAAAACATTCTGACATTTCTGACACTGATAGGTTTCTCTTCCTAGAGTTCTAGTATGATTTTCAACCTATATTTTGTAAAAAATATCTTTTCGCATAATGTACAAGTAAATTTCTTATTATGTATTTTTTCATGTTGTACTAAATTTTCCTTGAACTAAAACTTTTCTGACATTTCGACACTATAGGTTTTTACCCCCAGTAGTTTTTTTCAGTTTATTAAATATTTCTTGACACTAAAACATTTATTACATTTCTGACACTGATATGGTTTCCTCTGTAGAATTCTATATGAAATTTTTCAACCTATATTTCGATTAAATTTCTTTCCGCATAATTTACAATCAAATTTCTTTTTAATAAAATTTATATCCCTTTTTATTTTGTAATAGATTTTCATGGCTATAGAACTTTTTTGACATGTCTAAATTTTAATATTGTTTTCTCTATATGTATTTTTCCCATGTCCAACCTATTTCCACTGAGTAACACTTTTTATCTGAAAAAAAATATAAAATAAAAATTTAAAATAATTACATAAATAAATCTCAAAAAATTTAACATTTAATTTTATTTATCTCCGTGGGCATCTTATCGCACTTTAATCCTTTTTATTTCCGTACATTAAAAGTTAGTTATTTTTTCACATATTATACGTCTCTATATTGTACAAAATATTCACAGCTACCAAAATTTTTTTAAAAAATAACTCACCAAATATACATATTTCCTTGAGTTGTATTTTAAAAAAGATCCATGTATGAAAAGGGTTTTCTACTAAATCTCGTGCTTGGAGTTGTTCTTATTTTAAACGTCCTTTTCATTTGATTGTAAAATTTTTGAAATTTTACAGTCTTTTTAAATTTAAAAAAAAAAACAAACCTTTTTTCCACAAATTGTACACGATTTTTTTTTCTGTATGAATTACATTATGTATTTTCAAGTCTTTATTAGAAATAAATCTTGATCTAACATCTTTATCCACAAACTTGTACACGGATACTTTTTTTCTGTATGAATTACATTATGTATTTTCAAGTCTTTATTAGAAATAAATCTTGCTTCATATAGCAATCAAATAATGATGACGTTTCAGTGAAAAAACAAATACTTCTTTTTACCACTGGTGCACTGATTTTCTTTCTCTCTCTATATGAATTACATTATGTCTTTCCAAATCATAATTAAAAGTAAATTTTTCTTCACACATAATTTTCTTTCTTCAGTATTATATTTTAGTATATAAATTTATCTGAAAATGAAATATTATTCAGTAAAATGGGTAGCTTTAATATTAATACCTATTATATACAGACAATTTATGAACACTGTGAAAAATACTATTTTTTTCATTGTTAGTATATTTCTAAATCTAATAAATACCTTCAGTCTCTCTAATGTCACTAATAAGATGATATGTAAGAAACTGAGTGATGTTAGTACAATTTCTTATATATATACTCTCATTGTCATGTAATTTTTTTTAGTATAACAAATTATAAATTCGTATATAAATAGTTTGCTGCTGTAAAATTAACTTACTTTTTAGATAAAGGAAATGTGTTGAAGATGATGATAAAAAAGATGAGATTTATAATGTAATTTTAAATTTAATATAAGATTTTTACTTCAAGTCTAAAAAAACTTTTACTAAAAAGAGATAAAAATATAAAATGAATATATGTTCTGACAATAATTAAAAGATTTACAATGAACGAATAACTTCTTCATTAATAAGGACCCTTCAATTGATATATTTTCAGAAAAATGAAAACATAAATAATGACTGGTAAAGTACAAAGAAAAAAAGCAATTGATATAAGAAAAAGTTGTATAAATACTTGAATATGTTTGATTACGAGATGTAATAGTAGCTGTGTTTATTATAAAGGCGATGTTTATACTAAGCCTATAATAATACCAGTATTAAAATTTTAAATTACTGAAATTAATGGAATTATCACACTATTAAACCTCGTATTATCCACCACACTTGCATTGAAATACTCATTTCTCTATTTAGATGAAAATCATCAATAAGAATCCATTGGCCATCATTACACAATTTATCTGTATTATTATTTTTTCCTATTGATGATTTTAAACATATTAATTGAACATTAAATAAATTTTTAATATGAATCAAAATTGATAAAATTACTGTTAATAAAATTCTATTACGTAATACTTTGTTTGTTTGTACATTATGAAATTTTTTTAAAAACCAAATAGCAATAAATCTATTATACGAAATCCATAAAATAATATAAAGTTTGAATGTTTGAGCAATATAAAATAATGTAAGAAATGGGTTAATAAAGTAAAGAACAATTAAATATAAAAAAAAGACGACATCTATTAAGGGTAATAACAGTGACAATACTAGTTATTAAGAATGACTATATCAGAAGAAATTAACATTAAATAATATACATTATATGATTTATTTTTAAATTTCGTTTTGTTTAATATAAATAAATTTATTATTTTAACAATTATTCCAATTATAATCATTTTTGGGTAAAATAATTTCCCATATGATATTCTTTTAAAATATAATCATTATTATTGTAACTATAAAGAGATTCATTTAATTTTAACATTTTCAATTTGAAATTTAAAATTTCTATTATAATCAAATGTACAACATTAATTTTAAATGAAAATTTTTAATTGGTAAATTACTCTTAAAGAATATTAGAAAACTCTTTAGAGCCTAACCCAATTTTAGTGAATTTATTATATGAGTATTACTTAAGATCGAATATGTAAGAATACATATATATATATGTTGATACTAACTATAATAAATTTTTTTTAATTTAGTTTCTTTAAATATTAATAAAACGTACATTTTACCTTTTGTATATTTTGACACAACATTATATTTAGCTAATAAGCAAATAATATCATATATTTTAGCCCAATAAAACAATTAACCATCGTTAAATATTATGCCTAGTTAGCAAGTACAAATTTAACCAAAATATTTTGACCAATAGCTACATTCCACGTCATCACTTTACAAATTCAACCAATAAGAAATGTTGACGTCATTATAGGAATCAAGGAATCAGGGATTGTCATGGATCTATTACCATAATTGAATAGCATTTTAAACGCCTGCCAGCCAACTTCACCTTAGTCAGTTCAGTTGACGCTTTCACTGAATTCTTTAGTTATTCCTATTATGGAATTTTTCAGCAATATTATCTACATCAGAAAAAACCTGATGGAAAGAGTGAACACCAAAGAAAATTTGAAAAGAAAATTTGTGAAATGGTAAAGGAAGGGAAAAATCGTGCCCTTATTTTCCAAAGAACAATTACAAAAATATATAAATGAAGTTATAATTGCTAAAAAATAAAGGGAAATCTACAAAAACTTCAAGAGAATATAATCTCTTAGCAAAAATATGACACACTCTCATTATTTGGTACTATAAAACTTGTAGAATGCGATGAAGGGTAAAAGAGAAGTATTAAAGAAAAAAAACTCTACATTACTAGGCTATTGTCCTTAATAAGCAAAACCCCGTTATTATGTTCACCAATGGGAGTTATTTCATACTATATTGAACTCTCATCTTTGCTGTTGGACATGGGGGAGAGAAAAGAACATATGTTCATGTTCGAAATAATGTAGCAAACATTACTTTTCAACAAGTGAAATTATTCATTTCTCTTTGTAAAGCATGTAATTTAAAACATATTCCACGTCAAAAAAAAAAATAGTTTAAACCATAGTATCTGAAAATTTTGGCCCAAAGAGGCCAAATTGATTTAATTGACATGAGAAATGAAAAAGATTCCTATTATAAATAATATTTTCATTATCAAGATCAAACTGACAAAATTTTTCCATATTTAAAAGCATTGCCAAATAAAGAAAAAAATTACAATTGCACATTTAATTGTTAGATATTTTTACAACAATAGGTGCACCAAAAAAAAAATTACAGAGTGACAATGGTCCTTAGAATTTGTTAGCGAAGTTATAAGAGGGAAATTTACTACAAACTTGTGGCCCGATCTACTCATTGTACATGGTAAACCTCGTCATCCACAAAGTCAAGGAAGTGTAGAAAGAGAAATGGCGATTTATTGAAGTAAGTATTAAATTATTTTTTCTTAAATAAAATGACTTTTCCTGTATAGAATCAACAAAAAATGATAATAATTTTACAACTTTTGGATAATACTTAATTTTAAATAATTTTTCCTAATGATCAGTTTTACACATTTCATTAATAAAAAAAAATAAGTATTTAATATATTTTTTCTTTTTATATTAATGTATTGCGATGATAGATAATACAGTTACCACAAAAACTGGGTCATTATTCATTTACAATTTACAAAAAAAAACTGCTTGAATGAGTATGGAATATCTCTTACAAACAGTTTTGATGATCCACTGAATAAATCATTTACCAATATCACTTTTTAAAATTAAAAGAGTTTTCTTAATCAAAAATAGAAGAAACTGAATTTTAATGATGAGAATATTCATATCCATTTCTTTACATCTTCAATCTACATCAACTCTCTTTACAATACTTCACATTACCAACAAACTTCGCTACTTTATCAAAACAATTGTTTCATCATTAACAACTACTTCACAATGAGAATAATTTTAATGAAGTAAAGTATACTACTTTTTATCACAATCTGATAATAAAATAATAATTAATAAGAAAACAGAAAATGGAAAAAGAAAGAAAGAAATAGTAATAAGAAAAGAAATAAATAAAAACAATATTTAAAAAAAAGAAATAATAATTATGAAGAGAACAGCACAGTGGAAAATGAAAGAAAGTAATGGAAGAAGAAGAAGAGAAGAAGAAGAAGAGGAAGAAGAAGAAGAAAAAGAAGATCGTTTATTAAATATAAGAGGAATTCGTAATAAAGCTTCTATTCAACAACAAAAAAATGCAGCAAAAATGTTGAAAACAAAAAATCTTAAAAAGAAAGTATCACCAATTTTTAAAAATGATACTGTAATTGTTCCTATACCAGAAGTTGATAGAGGATCTAAATTAGCTCCACGAAACGTAATGGGAATAGTTACAAAAATTGATTATGATAGAGAATTATATCAAATAACTACCCAATTTGGCACAATTGATACTTTATTAAGTCAAAATCAATTTGAAAGGTGTTTAACTAGGAATTTATTAACACATAAAGATATTGCTGGATCAATTGCACATACAAAGAGTTTACGAAACATTGTAAAAGAACAGATAAAAAGCTTCAATGAAAATAGAATTGGTTCTAAAAATGTTTTATGTCATTGTCAAAAATTACCTTGCAATACAAATAGGTGTATTTGTAAAAGGAATAATGAAAAATGTACTGATAAATGTAAACATATTAAAAATTATTGTAAAAATATTTAATTAAATGTATTTTAAAAATTTTATATAAAATACTAGTAAATTTAAGTTATTCTAAAAAAAAATATTTAAATAAAATATTTATAATTTAAAACTGCTCTGTTAATGTCATTATTATTTTTTGTTTTGAATAATGGTTTTACATATCGCTGCTTCTCTGATAAACTTAGTTAGAATACGCTTCCAACATACTAATATTGACAACTATATATTTCAACTTCATTACCGGTGGACTTCTACTTTCTGTTTTTTAGCATGTGCCTTATTAATGGCTTCAGATTATATAGGTCAAGTTATTCAATGTTATGATAGTTCAGGTATTTCAGTTTCTAAACCCATTAACGCCTATTGCTGGGTAATGTCCACCTTTACAATAAACAACACTAATTTTGATGGATCTCATTATATATATCTTAATAGTAAATTTGATGGTACAGGAACTTTTTATCCAGAGAGACATATAAAAACTTATCACTCTTACTATCAATGGGTACCATTTATACTTTTTCTTCAAGGAAGTCTTTTTTATATACCTCATTTAATTTGGAAAATTATTGAAGGTAAAAAAGCTGATACACTCTTACATGATCTTCAATTTTATTCTGAAGACGAAAATAGCGAAAAAATGAGAAATAAGATTATAAAATACTTACAATCATCTTGGGGTTATAATGAAAAATATTTTAAAGGATATATGGTATGTGAAATAATTAACTTTATTAATGTTATTGGACAAATGTTCTTTCTTAATACCTTTTTTGGTGGTGTTTTTATAACTTATGGTACTAATGTATTAAATTACTTAATAGATAATGATAAGTATTATAATCCAATGATTACAACCTTTCCCAGAATTACAAAGTGTAACTTCTATAAATTTGGACCCTCAGGATCTCGAGAATTATTAGATTATACTTGTATATTACCTCAAAATATGTTAAATGAAAAAATATTCACTGTTATGTGGTTTTGGTTTGTATGTCTTGCTACTATTACTGCCATTCAGATTGTTTGGCATATAACCATTATTTATAGTCCTGTCATAAGAATTTATAATTTAGAGTATCAGGGTAAATTTAAAGCTTCATTCCAAATGAAAGAAAGTATTCAATCTCTTAATATTGGTGATTATTTTCTATTGGATATATTAGGTCATAATCTTGATGCATATAATTTTAAAGAACTTCTTATGTTAACATTAGGATGTAAAGAAATTAGAGAAAATATACAGTGTGATAATGAAAATAATTGTTATTTAAAATATAAAATGTATGGTGATACACCTGTATAGGTTTAAGAATTAATATTTATATCTAAATGAAAAAAATTACAGATACTATTTAAATTTAATAATATATCTGTAGATAAAAGTAATGTATCATTATCAATTAAATTTATTTTTAATATAAAATCATTTAATATTTTTTTTAATTTTTCAGTTTTTTCATTTTGATTTTTATTATTAATAATATGTTTCTTTAATACTACTGACATTGTTTCTAATAACTACTTTTTATATATTTTATATATATATATATTAAAAATAAATATATTTATACACTTATGATTGATTATCTATAAAATTAAAAAAAAAACTATTTTTTATATTTATATACTGAGTTTTCTTTATAAATATTTAAATCTTTAGTAAGTAAAATATCTTGTAAACATTGTATTTTAAGGCTCATACATTGAGATACATCTTTCTTTTGTTGATTACATGAATTAAGTTCAGTTTCATCATTATCTTCATAAAGAGAACATATTAGAATATCTTCTAACCAAGAAATGTTTTCAAATTTTTTTATTATCATATTAAATATATCATAAACAATATTATCTGTAACTTCATTTATGTATTTTACTGTTGGTGATAAATTATATTTAACACTGTTGATATTTTTTAAATCTTGAATATCGGATAAAGAAAGAAGAAGTGGTTGAATAAATTTTTCATTGACTATGGGTTTTCTAACTAAATTAGGAGGTAAATGACTTTTAAATTGCAAAATTATTTCTATAAGAGCCCATCCTTGATATCTAAGAGAATTTTCTAAAAGAATAATATAAATTTTTATAATGTGTAACCGTCGTCTAAGCTCATGTATATAACAAATATACTGATTTCTTACTAAATTTAAGATTATTTTATGTCTATAATGTTCCCAATTTCCATTAATGATTATATTACCAATATGTTGACAAATATTTACATAAAAATCAAACAGAACAGATATAATAAAATTAAATTCACTATCTAAAATGTCAAACATGAATAAATAAATATTTTCTATATTATGATTATATATCCTAATTGAATAATTTAAAACATCCATAAAATATTTACCAATTATTTTTTTAATATCAGATACATAAAGAGAATTCATTTTTTTTATTCTTCTTCTAACCATTTAGTAGTAAGACTCCAATAAGTATAAAACAATCCACTTAGAAATAAAAAATAATAAAATAAATTTGATTTTAATAAAATAAGACCAAGACTTGTTATAAAAAATAAAAGAGCCAAAATAAAAATTAAAATATCTTTTTTAGAAAATGATATAATTTCTTCTATATCTTTTGTTTCATCTTTTGCAGATTGAAGGGGATAAAAATATGTTTTAGCATTATTTATAATGCGTTTAGTAGTATGTTGTTTAACCGAGAGCTTATTTTTGTTGTTTTCAGTAAAAATAATAGGATCAATAACTTGTCCTAAACTATTTATTGTAAATAATCTAAGTAAGTTACTAACTGAATCTAATTCATCTTTTAAATTAATTACCATTCCATCATGATTAATATCTTTAATACAATTAGGATTTAATTTTATAATTTCATAAAGAGCAGTATTATATAATATTTCAGGAGTTATTTCGACTGTAGTTAATGTACTAGAAGATTCTGGAAAAAATATTTTAATAAATGAAAAATCATGATTTTCTGCAGAAAATTTTCTTAAAATAGCTTTTTTCATATTATTACGTATAGATTCAATGTATTCTAATGTTATTTCATTATTATATCCTCCTATATTATAAATACTTAAATAAATTTCAAAAGGAATTGTAATTAAACTAATAGAAAATATAATACTTATTGTTGATGAAATAATAGATAACATTTTTAAGGTAATTTGAATTCCTAGATCGATAATTGCCGATCTTATTACTAGAATTAAAAGTCTGGAAGCTAATATCTGTGCACCAAATTTTTCTCCTATTAAACTAAAGAATTTTCTAACTCTGATGTAAGTATTTCTTCAGAAAAATACTTGAGAAGACGAGATATTATTTTAGGTCCTCTAGAAATAGCTTCAATTTCAGCAATAGTAATACTCATATGTTTTAACATAGAAACAATATTATTATGTTCTAAATATATCTTTTCTTTTATTTTTTGTGACATTGTTTACGATAATCATCATTAGGTTTTATTATGGTAATATTTTGAGATTTCAATAAAATATCAGGTTCATTTATAAAAAACAGCTTCTTCAAGCATTTCTTGAGAAATAAGCTTTTCACTATATCCTTTATCTACATTTATATAAAGTGAACTTAATGGATTTGGATTTTCAATTCCATCTATGATATCATTAGGAGTTAAAATAGGTAGAGGAAGAAAAATTTTCAAAGGTAGAGGATTTACATCATCTAAATTATTAATTACTTTACTGCCAAAAAAAATTCTAAAATGCGTCGATGTATATAAGATTCACACATTTTTGATTGAGGATTATAATATTTATGAAATCTTCGACAATAACTATTATTAAAATCTAATTGTTGTAATTTACGATTCCATGTCAGTGGAGGAGAATCTATTAATCCTAAGTGCTTCAGAATTAAATTGAATTCATTATTTTTATTTTGAGCATAAGCATATGGATCCTCTTTATATTTTTTAATTCATTTTCATTTTTTGGTTCCAACGAGCAGAAGGTCTTAAACCAATTGTTTTTAATGTAGTATATTGAATACCACAATAATTTTCTTCAATTTCATTATTATTATTATCTTTTTCAACATGAATAGATAGAGTTTCAAATTTTAAATTTGATGATGGAGGTATAGTTAAAGATGCATTAGGAAATCGCTCTTTGAGAAATTCATATACTTCATTATATATTTCATAACATGCTTCACTACAAGCATATTCTTGGTTATTTATTAAAAGTGGACCTTTATCACAATTAGATTTAACATCTGAGTAACACTTTAACATGTTACAACCTAATGTTGTAAATCTTACTTTAAAGTCATAAGGATGTTCTTCTAAAAATGATTTTGGGATATTAATTGGAATATCTTTCCATGGAATATCTTTAATAATTATATTTTTAAAATATTTACTTTTAGATCGTTTCTGTAAACTTTCATATGTTTTTCTTATATTTATTCGATGTATTAAATAAGTAGCCATCAAATAATCATCATCAGTTGGTATAATTTCCATTTTTTTTTATTTATATAAAGTATAAAAATAAACACAAAGTAATATTAATTTTTTTATTATGACACAATTACCTGAGGTAAATTATCATCAATACCAGCATCCTATAACTTTTCAACAACAACCTATAACAACTTTATTACTACTACCAAGTGGAATCACAACACAATATTCTACAAAATTTGAAAATGAGCTTCATATACCTTCAACTTTTTTAACATATCCAAATCATAATTATTGCATAGATATAGAAGTATATTATAAAATTTCATATAATACAAATAATTTCAATAATCCTAAAACATGGCATATTATTAGATATATAGGTGAAGTTACAGAAGTAATTCCTTATGGAATTTACTTTTTAAATATTGCTTATCAATATGGAAAACTTGAACATACTATATTTATTAAATGTTTAAAAGAAATAATTGAAAATGAAAATACATTAGGTTAATTTCAACTTTGTATTACTTTATAAATATGTTTAAATATATTTTATATTCTTTAAATTTAAATTATTTTAACCATTTAATTTATTTTATTTAAATAAAAAAAAATGATTCTTCTGATTTCTTTTACAATGATGAAATTCAATATATTTATTCATAATAAATTTATTGTATTTTTATAACATACAAAATATTATTTAATCATATTTTTATTAAAAATTATTGATTTTTAAAAAAAAATAATATCTATTCTAATTTCTATCAAATATTGAAAATTACAATAGTTATCTAGTTAAATTTTATGATTTTTTACCAGATAAACATTATCGAAAATTTTACATCTTATTTATTAGTAATATAATGTTCAATATACAAGTATTCATTTTGATAAATAACAAAATAAAATCTTAGATATTACTAATAACAGAATCTTCTTTGTTTCAAAATTACAAAGATAATAATCAATTTCATTTCAATTTATGAAAATATCAATTAATTATTGTTAAATTTAGTTTTATTGAAGTTTTCTGCCAGATAACTAGAACATTTACTATGAAGTACAGAGATTCATCACAATTGGTAAGGGTCATGTTCAGGAATTATACTCAAGTAACTGTAAATATCTTAGGTTAATATACAAATCCTTTAGAGTGTCTTTAGAATAATTATGAAATAAACTAAGAATGCTTTCTTTGTTTCTTTTTCAGTAATAACAGGGTGACCAGGATAAATTATTTCAATTTCACAATCTGTCAATGTTATGTTAAAATATAAGTTAAAATTATTATTAATCTTCATCAATTCATTTACTGTTGATGATGCAATACTCATCGATTCATTTACTGTTGATGCAGCAGCAATTTCATCATACCTCCTACTTTTCATTGTAGTAGTTTCAGACAACCACCACAGTCCAATTAAACATCCCATCACTATAATGGATTCAAACATGATTACTGAAAAAAAAATAATATAAAGTAAATTTTTAAAAATAATAAATTAACGATCTAAAAAAAAATACTTGGCTTCAATTATATCCAGTTGATCCAAAACCATTACAACTACCTTTTGTATCAGTGTTAAAAAAAATTATCCTCTACTACAATTGGATAACATATTTTTTCACAAATTAGTTGTGCAATTCGGTCTCCAACTTTAACTTCAAAATTACTTTGACCATTATTATGTAGAATAACTTTTATATTTCCTCTATAGTCAGCATCTATAACTCCACCTACTACATCAATTGAATAATGTAGAGTAAGACTTGAATGAGAAGCAATTCTACCATAACATGATTTTGGTAAAGAAATTATAAGATCAGTATTAACACAAACTCTATTACCAATAGGAATAACTAAATTTTGAGCACTATATAAATCTAATCCTGCTGCTTGTTCTGATCCTTTAGTAGGTATTTTGCAAATTTGAAAGTTTTTTAACTTTTAGAATAGATTCCATCATTAAGTAATTTGAAAAAAGAATAAGAATATTATAAATACATCTCAATAAAAAAAAATTAATTAAATTAATAGTCTTATTAACAAACTTAAATAAAAAGAAAAATTTACCTCTTATGTTTATGGATAAAATTATACCAATTTCAGTCTGTCTGTTGATGAACTGAATTGCCAGCTACACACTCTCCTTATATATACATCCATGAGTTTTCTCATTGCTAGACATCAACAGTTTGATGTTAACACCAATATATGTGTGAAAAATATAAGTTGAACACTTACAAGTGTTTAAGTATTAATATGAAATTGCTGATAATAAAAATATAATGATGATAAATCAACTATCAAAATACACTACAAGAAAACATTTTTTAAAGAATAAGTTTTAAAACAAATTGTTTATGAAACACATAAAAACATTATATAATAATATTAATAATTTGATTTATTATACAAACTGTTATTTGTTGTAAAATAAGAATTTTCTGTTATATTTGTATCAATATCTGTTTTGTTTTGGTAATTTGTAGTAGTTAATTTATACTAAAATTTTTTTTATTTTCTTTATTATAATTTTAATAATTGTAGGACTAAAAACTAAATTTTTATTAGTTATTTTGTCATATGTATTATAATTAATACATTCACAACTATCATGTTCTAAATAATGTAAAATGATTGAAGTCTTGTTAAAAAGTATACTATAAACTTTTAATTTTTCATTTTTCATACCACATAATAATGAGGAATTCTGACCTATACATAAACTTTCATAATGTCTAAATCTTTGCACTGGTAAATATATATTATTACTTTTGAAAGAGATAGTTACATTAAAATTATTATTAATATAACTTTCAATTAAATTCCATGGTGCAAATATATTTTCAGGTATACCACATTTGTTTGTATTATTTACTAATTTATGATTATTTTCTTGTTTCAAATGACATATTTGGAAAATAGTTATAAATATTATTAGATTCTGCCACATTATAAATAAAAAAAAATAATAGTTGTAGATATATATAACATTCTTTTTATTTTTTTTCTATAAAAAATGAAGCATTTTCTAATATTTATAATGATTTTTCAATTAAGTTCAATTAAAAAATCATGATAATAACTCAAGTAGCTGTTACCTGTAAATACATTTATACCCTGGCCTGAAGTTAGAAATTATCTTAACAATATTTACAGAATAAACATTTCATCTTCTTTTAATAGTTCACCATTATCTATTCAAAGATGTGATCATATTTTTAGAGTATGTGAAAATACTACTACTACTACTACTACTGGTAACAATTGTGGTAGAAAATCTGAAGAAAAACGATATTTTAGTATTTGTCTAAACAAAAAAATAATAGAATTACAATACTGGGAAGATATTAGTTGTCAATGTCTAAATTTAAATAATGATAATAATAATTTAAAAATTGATAAAAATATAAATAATATAATAATTAATCATAAATTAACATCTAAAAATTGTAGTAAAAAAAATCAACAAGACTCAATTACAGAAGAATATATGAAATCCCAACAATTAATGTCAATTCCTACCAATACTTCTTGGTCAATTTTTATAATAATTCAAATTATTTAATGAAAAATTTTAAATAT
>NC_069485.1:20952043-20970676 GCF_026875155.1 Cherax quadricarinatus
AGAGGGGAGGAAGGAAAAAAGATTTTTTTTAAAATATAAAAGGAATTCGTAATAAACTTCTATTCAACAACAAATAATGGAACAAAAATGTTGAAAACAAAAAATCTTAAAAAGAAAGTATCACCAATTTTTAAAAATGATACTGTAATTGTTCCTGTACCAGAAGTTGATAGAGGATCTAATTAGCCCCACGAAATGTAATAGGAATAGTTACAAAAATTGATTATGATAGAGAATTATATCAAATAACTACCCCATTTGGCACAATTGATACTTTATTAAGTCAAAATCAATTTGAAAGGTGTTTAACTAGGAATTTATTAACACATAAAGATATTGCTGGATCAATTACACACACAAAGAGTTTACGACACATTGTAAAAGAACAGATGAAAAGCTTAAATGAAAATAGAATTGGTTCTAAAAATGTTTTATGTCATTGTCAAAAATTACCTTGCAATACGAATAGGTGTATTTGTAAAAGTAATAATGAAAAATGTACTGATAAATGCAAACATATTAAAAGTTATTGTAAAAATGTTTAATTAAATATATTTTAAAAATTTTATATAAAAAATTAGTAAATTTAAGTTATTCTAAAAAAAAATTTTAAATAAAATATTTATAATTTAAAACTCTGTTAATGTCATTATTATTTTTTTGTTTGAATAATGGTTTTACATATCGCTGCTTCTCTGATAAACTTGGTTAGAATACGCTTCCAACATACTAATACTGACAACTATATATTTCAACTTCATTACCGGTGGATTTCTACTTTCTGTTTTTTAGCATGTGCCTTATTAATGGCTTCAGATTATATAGGTCAAGCTATTCAATGTTATGATAGTTTAGGTATTTCAGTTTCTAATCCCATTAACACCTATTGCTGGGTAATGTCCACCTTTACAATAAACAACACTAATTTTGATTGATCTCATTATATTTATAATTTAAAACTCTGTTAATGTCATTATTATTTTTTGTTTGAATAATGGTTTTACATATCGCTGCTTCTCTGATAAACTTGGTTAGAATACGCTTCCAACATACTAATACTGACAACTACATATTTCAACTTCATTACCGGTGGACTTCTACTTTCTGTTTTTTTGCATGTGCCTTATTAATGGCTTCAGATTATATAGGTCAAGCTATTCAATGTTATGATAGTTTAGGTATTTCAGTTTCTAAACCCATTAACACCTATTGCTGGGTAATGTCCACCTTTACAATAAACAACACTAATTTTGATTGATCTCATTATATATATCTTAATAGTAAATTTGATGGTACAGGAACTTTTTATCCAGAGAGACACATAAAAACTTATCACTCTTACTTGTTCTTCAAGGAAGTCTTTTTTATATACCTCATTTACTTTGGAAAATTATTGAAGGTAAAAAAGCTGATACACTCTTACATGATCTTCAGTTTTATTCTGAAGACGAAAATAGCGAAAAATGAGAAATAAAATTATAAAATACTTACAATCATCTTGGAGTTACAATGAAAAATATTTTAAAGGATATATGGTATGTGAAATAATTAATTTTATTAATATTATTGGACAAATGTTCTTTCTTAATACCTTTTTTTGGTGGTGTTTTTATAACTTATTGTACTAATGTATTAAATTACGTGATAGATAATGATAAGTATAATAATCCAATGATTACAACATTTCTCAGAATTACAAAGTGTAACTTCTATAAATTTGGACCCTCAGGATCTCGAGAATTATTAGATTATACTTGTATATTACCTCAAAATATGTTAAATGAAAAAATATTCACTGTTATGTGGTTTTGGTTTGTATGTCTTGCTACTATTACTGCCATTCAGATTGTTTGGCATATAACCATTATTTATAGTCCTGTCATAAGAATTTATAATTATCAGGGTAAATTTAAAGCTTCATTCCAAATGAAAGAAGGTATTCAATCTCTTAATATTGGTGATTATTTTCATTGGATTTTAGGTCATAATTTTTAAAAAAATTTTTTTTAAAAAATTTAAAAAAACCTTTTTAAAAATTTTTTAAAATTTTTTTTTTTAAAATTTTTAAATTTGGTTTTTGAAAAAAAAAAAAAAAACCCTTTTTTCCAAAAAATTTTAAAAAAGGGGGGGAAAAAAAATTTTTTTAAAAAAAATTTTTTTTTAAAAAATTTTTTAAAGGTTTTGGGTTTTAAAAATTTAAAAATTTTTTTAAAAAAAAATTTTTTTAAAATTTTTTTTTTTTTTTTAAAAAAAATTTTTTAACCTAATTTAAAAAAAAAGGTTTTTTTGGGGAAAAATTTTTAATTTTAAAAGGAAAAATTTTTAAAAAATTTTTTTTTTTGGGTTTTCAAAAAATTTTTTTTTCCTTTTATTTTTTTTTTAAAAAAAAATTTTTTTTGGGGTTTTTTTTTTTTGGGAAAAAAAATTTTTTAAAAAACCCCTTTTTTCCCCAAAAAATTTTAAAATTTTTTTTAAAAAAAAAAAATTTTTCCAAAAAAAAAACCCCCTTTTTTTTTTTTTTTTTGGATATATTAGGTCATAATCTTGAGGGAAAATTTTTTTTTAAAAAGGGGTTTTTTAAAAAATTAAAAAAATTAAAAAAAAAAATAATAAAAATAATTTTTATTTTAAAAATAAAATGTATGGGATTTCACCTGTATAAGTTTAAAAAAATTTAAAATTTATATCTAAATGAAAAAAAATTTCAGATTTTATTTAAATTTAATAAAATATCGGGGAGATGGAAAAAATTTTCAAATTTTCAATTAAATTTTTTTTTTAATATAAAATCATTTTAAAATTTTTTTTTTTTTTTTCAGTTTTTTTCATTTTTTTTTTATTATTAAAATTTTTCTTTAAAACTACTGACCCTTGTTTTCCTAATAAATTCCTTTTAAAATTTTTTTATATTAATTAAAAAAAATAAATTTATATATTAATTATTATAAAATTAAAAAAAAAAACATTTTTATATTTAATATAATTTTTTTATAAAAAATTTAAATTTTATAATAAAAATTTTAAAATTTATTTTAAATTATATTATAATTATTTTTTTAATTTAATAATTAAAATTATTTATATATTATTTATAAAAAAAATAAAAAAATATTTTAAAACCGAAATTATTTTTAATTTTTTTTATTTTAAAATTTAAAAAAAAAATATTATTTAATATTTATATACTGAATTTTCTTTATAAATATTTAATCTTTAGTAAGTAAAATATCTTGTAAACATTGTATTTTAAGGTTCATGCATTGGGATACATCTTTCTTTTGTTGTTTACATGAATTAAGTTCAGTTTCATCATTATCTTCATAAAGAGAACATATCAGAATATCTTCTAACCAAGAAATATTTTCAATTTTTTTTATTATTATATTAAATTTATCATAAACACTATTATCTGTAACTTCATTTATATACTTTACTGTTGGTGATAAATTATATTTAACACTGTTGATATTTTTTAAATCTTGAATATCGGATAAAGAAAGAAGAAGTGGTTGAATAAATTTTTCATTAACTATGGGTTTTCTAACTAAATTAGGAGGTAAATGACCTTTAAATTGTAAAATTATTTCTATTAGAGCCCATCCTTGATATCTAAGAGAATTTTCTAAAAGTATAATATAAATTTTTATAATATGTAACCGTCGCCTAAGCTCATGTATATAACAAATATACTGATTTCTTACCAAATTTAAGATTATTTTATGTCTATAATGTTCCCAATTTCCATTAATAATTATATTACCAATATGTTGGCAAATATTTACATAAAAATCAAACAGAAAAGATATAATAAAATTAAATTCACTATCTAAAATGTCAAACATGAATAAATAAATATTTTCTATATTATGATTATATGTCCTAATTGAATAATTTAAAACATCCATAAAATATTTGCCAATTATTTTTTTAATATCAGAACACTTTTCAGACACCTTATTTTATAGCTAAAATTCATGGATTTACAAACTTTTTTATCAGAATTACTTATGGAAATGAATTTTATGCTGAAAATAACTTAAATATGACATTTTAGTGTGTCAATATATATTTCAAGTGTGAAAATGCAAGTATTTTAGCTAAAAAGAAAGGTTTGTTTGAAAAGTGCTCTAAATGTTCCAAATCTTCAAAATATGCAGTAAAACATCATTTTAACATATTTTTCGATTTTTTCAATGCTTTTGCTATTTTTAAAAATACCTGAAGCATTGAAAAAATCGAAAAATATGGTAAAAATGATGTTTTACTGCATATTTCGACGATTTGGAGCATTTAGAACACTTTTCAGACAAAGCTGATTTTTTAGCTAAAATTCAAGAATTTTCAAACTTTTTTATCAGAATTACAAATGGGATTGAAATTTTCAAAAAGCACATAAAATTTCGATGACATTCAGAAATAATTTTGAATATTTCATATATTTTTTAAAAATATCAAAACCATTGAAAAAACCGAAAAATGTGGCAAAATGATATTTTACTGCATATCTCGACGATATAGAGCATTTAAAGCACTTTTAAGACAAACCTGATTTTTTAGCTAAAATTCATGGATTTTCAAACTTTTCCATCAGAATTACTGATGGAATTGAATTTTATGCTGAAAGTAACTTAAATATGACATTTTAGTGTAGTATTGTGTCAATATACATTTCAAGTGTGAAAATCCATGCTAAAAAGTAAGGTGTAATTGAAAGGTGCTCTAAATGCTGAAAATCGTCAAAATATGCAGTAAAACATCATTTTACCATATTTTTCGATTTTTTCAATGCTTAGGTAATTTTTAAAAATAGCTAAAGCATTGAAAAAATCGAAAAAAATATGGTTTAAAATGATGTTTTACTGCATATTTCGATGATTTGTTAGCATTTAGAGCACTTTTCAAACAAACCTTTTTTTAGCTAAAATACATGGATCTTCACACTTGAAATATATATTGACACAATACTACACTAAAATGTCATATTTAAGTTACTTTCAGCATAAAATTCAATTCCATCACTAATTCTGATAAAAAAAGTTTGAAAATCCATGAATTTTAGCTGAAAAATCAGGTTTGTCTGAAAAGTGTTCTTAATGCTCTAAATCGTCGAAATATGCAGTAAAACATCATTTTGCCATATTTTTCGATTTCATCAAGCTTTTGGTATTTTAAAAAATATATGAAATATATGAAATTCGGAAATATATGAATACCTGAATGTTTTACTGATATTTCGACGATTTGAGCTTTAGAACACTTTTCAACAAACCTGATTTTTTAGCTAAAAATTTTCAAACTTTTTTATTCAGAATTAGTGTAGGAATTGAATTTTATGTGGAAAGTATTAAATGACATTTTAGGGTGTTTTGTCAATATATATTTCAAGGATGAAAAAGTATATTTTACTAACAAGTAGTTTGTTTGAAAAGTGCTCTAAATGCTCAAACATCGAAATATGGATAAAACATCATTTTGCATATTTTTCGATGTTAGTTTGCTTTTTAAAAAACGAAGTGCTCAAAATTTTCTTAAAAATACAAAAGCATTGAAAAAATCGAAAAAAAATGTAAAATGATGTTTTTATGCATATTTCGACATTGTAACATTTTTTGAAAGCTACTTTTCAGATTAAAATTGCTAAACTTTTTTAGTAAAATACATATTTTCAATTTTGAAATGTATATTGAACATATTTAAAATTACTTTCAGAAATATGAAAATTAAATTCATTTAGTAATTTTGATAAAAAGTTAAAACCATGAATTTTAGCTAAAATATGTTTCAAAAGTGTTTAAATGCTTTAATCGTCGAAATATGCTGTTAAACACTTTTGCCACATTTTTGATTTTTTAAGCTTTTGTATAGAAATTATGGAATATTCAAATTTTTCTGAATTTCATGAAGTTTTATGGGCTTTTGAAAAATGTAATTACTTTAAAAGTGAAAAGATTCGAAAATTTCATTCCATTATATTCTATTAAAAAAGTTTGAAAATCCTGAATTTTTGCTAAAAATCAGCGTTGTCTGAAAAGTGTTCTAAATGCTCCAATCGTCGAAATATGCAGTAAAACATCATTTTACATGTTATTCGATTTTTTTCAGATTTTTACAAAGCATTAAAAAAATCGAAAATATGGTAAAATGTAGTTTTACTGCAATATTTCGACGATTTGGAAGATTTAGAGCACTTTTCAAAACAAACCTTCTTCCTTTTAAGCTAAAATACCGGATTTTTCACACTTGAAATATTTAATTGACTACAATCTCCACAATAAAATGTCATAGTTAAGGTTACTTTCAGCATTAAAATTCAAATTCCATCAGTAATTCTATGAAAAAAAGTTTGAAAAACTATGAATTTTAGCTAAAAAATCAGGTTTGTCTTAAAAGTGTTCTAAATGCTTCTACAAGTCGGATTCGAAATATAGTTAAAACATACATTTTTACCATATTCTCGATTTTGTCAAATGCTTAAGTTATTTTCAAAAATAGCAAAAGCATTGAAAAAATCGAAAAAATATTGAAAATGATGTTTTACTTCATACTTCGACGAATTTCAGCATTTAGAGTACTTTTCAATTAAACCTTACTTTTTAGCTAAAAATACATGGTATTTTCACACTTGAAAATATATATGACACACTACTACACTAAAATGTCATATTTAAAAATTTTTCAAAATTATTTCTTAATTTCTCGAAGTTTTATGGGCTTTTTGAAAAATATGTAATATACTTTAAAATGTTGAAAAGCACCAAAATTTCAATTTCCATAGTAATTCTGATAAAAAAGTTTGATAATCCATGATTTTTAGCTAAAAAAAAATGTGTTACTCTGAAAAGTGTTCTAAATGCTCCAAATCGTCGAAATATGCAGTAAAACATCATTTTACCATATTTTTCGATTTTTTCAATGCTTCAGGTATTTTTAAAAATAGCAAAAGCTTTGAAAAAAACGAAAAATATGGTTAAATGATGTTTCACTGCATATTTCGACGATTTTCGAGCATTTGGATCACTTTTTAGCTAAAAATACATGGATTTTCACACTTGAAATATATATTGACACAATACTACACTAAAATGTCATATTTAAGTTACTTTCAAAATTATTTCTGAATTTCATCGAAATTTTATGGGCTTTTTGAAAAATATGTAATATACTTTGAAATGTTGAAAAGGCTTGAAAATTTCAATTCCATCAGTAATTCTGATAAAAAAGTTTGAAAATCCATGAATTTTAGCTAAAAAAATCAAGTTTGTCTGAAAAGTGTTCTAAATGCTCTAAATCGTCGAAATATGCAGTAAAACATCATTTTGCCATATTTTTCGATTTTTTCAATGCTTTTGGTATTTAAAAAATATATGAAATATTCAAAATTATTTCTGAATTTCATCGAAGTTTTATGAGCTTTTTGAAAAAAATGTAATATACTTTCTTGCTTTTTTATCAGAATTACTGATGGAATTGAATTTTATGCTGAAAGTAACTTAAATATGACATTTTAGTGTAGTATTTTTTTGAAGTGTGAAAAGCCATGTATTTTTGCTAAAAAGTAAGGGTTAATTGAAAAGTGCTCTAAATGCTGAAAATCGTCGAAATATGCAATAAAACATCATTTTACCATATTTTTCGATTTTTTCAATGCTTCAGGTATTTTTAAAAGTAGGAAAAGCATTGAAAAAAATCGAAAAATATGGTAAAATGATGTCTTACTGCACATTTCGGCGATTTGGAGCATTTAGAGCACTTTTCAAACAAACTTTTCTTTTAAGCTAAAATACATGGATTTTCACACTTGAAAAATATATTGACACAATACTACACTAAATTATTTCTAAATTTCATCGAAATTTTATAGGCTTTTTGAAAAATATGAAATATACTTTAAATATAATTTAAAAACACCTGACGTTTTTAGAAAATCGAAAAATATTTCAAAATGATGTTTTTCTGCATATTTCGACGATTTAGAGCTTTTCGAAAACTTTTCAGACAAACCTGTTTTTTTAGCTTTTAGCAAAAAATGATGTTTTTCTGCATATTTCGACAATTTAAAGCATTTAGAACAGTTTTCAGACAAACCTGATTTTTTAGCTAAAATTCATGGATTTTCGAACTTTTTTATCAGAATTATTGATAGAATTGAATTTTATGCTGAAATTCAATTCCATCATTAATTCTGATAAAAAAGCTTGAAAATCCTTGAATTTTAGCTAAAAGAACAGGTTTGTCTTAAAAGTGTTCTAAATGCTTTAAATCGTTGAAATATGCAGTAGAACATCATTTTGCGACAATTTTCGATTTTTTCAATGCTTTTGGTATTTTTAAAAAAAATATGAAATATTCAAAATTATTTCTGAATTTCATCGAAATTTTATGGGCTTTTTGAAAAACATGTTATATGCTTTAAAATGTTGAGTAGCCCTGATAATTTCAATTCCATTAGTAATTCTGATAAAAAAGTTTGAAAATCCATGAATTTTAGCTAAAAAATCAGGTTTATCTGAAAAGTGTTCTAAATGCTCGAAATCGTCGAAGTAGGCAGTAAAACATCAATTTACAATATTTTTCGATTTTTTCAATGCTTCAGGTATTTTTAAAAATAGCAAAAGCATTGAAAAAAATCGAAAAATATGATAAAATGATGTTTTACTGCGTATTTCGACGATTTGGAGCATTTCGATCACTTTTCAATCAAACCTTTCTATTTAGTTAAAATACATGAATTTTCACACTTGAAATATATATTGACACATTACTACAATAAAATATTTAAGTAATTTTCAGAATTATTTCTGAATTTCATTGAAGTTTTATGGGCTTTTTGAAAAATCTGTAATATACTTTAAAATGTTGAAAAGCCTCGAAAATTTCAATTCCATCAGTAATTCTGATAAAAAAGTTTGGAAATCCATGAATTTTAGCTAAAAAATCAGGTTTGTCTGAAAAGTGTTCTATATGCTCTAAATCGTCGAAATATGCAGTAAAATATCATTTTGCCACTTTTTTCGATTTTTTCAATGCTTTTGGTATTTTTATAAAATTATTTCAAAATTATTTCTGAATTTCTTTGATATTTTATAGGTTTTTTGAAAAATATGAAATATACTTTAAAATGTTGAAAGGCCTCGAAAATTTTAATTCCATTAGTAACTCTGATAAAAAAGTTGGAAAATACATGAATTTTAGCTAAAATATCAGGTTTGTCTGAAAAGTGTTCTAAATGCTCCAAATCTTCGAAATATGCAGTAAAACATCATTTTACCATATTTTTCGATTTTTTCAATGCTTCAGGTATTTCATATATTTCAGGTATTTCAGATATTTCATATATTTTTTAAAAATACCAAAAGCATTGAAAAAATCGAAAAATATGGCAAAATTATGTTTTACTGCATATTTCGACGATTTAGAGCATATAGAACACTTTTCAGACTAACCTGATTTTGTAGCTAAAATTCATGGATTTTCCAACTTTTTTATCATAATTACTGATGGAATTGAATTTTATGACAAAGAGTTGCAGCAGCCCCGTGAGAGAGAGTCCGTCCTGCTCTTCAGCTGAGCACTCTGAACACTGTTGCTCGAGAATTTACTTGGGTTATCCTGAGTAGTTCTTCACCAGAGCTGAGAGGAGACTTGCTTGCAGTCACTTCGAGCCCCATCCCATCAAGGCGGTGACTTGCTTGCTTGTTCACCCCTCTCATCCCCATCCCCCCATCCTTCCCCATCCTCTCATCACCCATACATCAACACTGGCCCACACACTTAACACACTACATACATTGCTATCCTTCTGACTGTCCTATCTTCTTCTTTTTCGGCAACTTCGCTTTGGCGAGTTAACACAAGGCATTTTGACCATCTGGTAGCCCGTGTGGTTTTTTAAAATCCAGCCGATCTTTGCCTTGGGTCCTTTCCCCTCACTACTCGAGGGTAGGCTATCTTAGGGGCTGACCTTCATAAGTCAGCTGAAATAGGATGTTAGGCTAACATTAAGGAAAGATACCTTTTTGTTAAGCAACTCTCTCTGCCAGATGCACCTTCCCAGGCATCATGGCGAGGATTCGTGTAAGATTACGCATTGATGGAAATCAAATGTCCATGAAAGACATTCTCAAATGTATTTGCTCCAACTCAACTGTTGCTCCAGTGGATGTTTTTCAAACCCACGCTGGAGCAGTACTTCTCCTCTCTTCGGAAGAAGAGTTACTTCAACTACTAAAGCATGATGTCTTGGATAAACTGAAGACTTCTGGTGTTACACCAGTTGCACCTGACAGCTATCAAGCTCAGAGGACTGTGTTTGTGGCCAGAACAACAGTTTTATGAAACACAGCACTGTTAATGAAATTGTTGACAACATTAATACCGAGAATTCTGACCTTAGGGCTGTAGAAGCACATAAATTCTCGAATCCCAACAACAATAAGGTAACTTTAAAATTAATACTCGAGACACCTGAGGAGGCCAAACTTGTGTGTCAAAATGGCTTCAAATGTTTTAGCACCAGATGCACATCTGACCAAATGACACAAGGGCAAATTTGTAGCATTTGCTCTGGCCAACACTCGTATCGGGATTGTACCAATAAAAATACACCTAAATGTGTCCTCTCCCCAGGCACCGCCAACCATGTTCCAAGCTTCCTTCCCAGCTCTGCCTGGATCAAGTGGGACTCCTCAGGTCTCTACCAATGGTTCCAATGTTTGGAATTCTGCCCCTCTTGGAGCGCCCCAATCTAACCCTCACTTACAACAGACACAACAACAAGGTTCAGTCGCATCTCATATGTCTCAGGTATCCACAGACGGGGATATAACGAGAGCACAACTAATGTACTTGGTGGCCAAAGACACAGCAGGTGGTGACATTCAACTCTGCTCTCAGGTTTTAAATGATCTGTTAATGGCTAATGGGATCACTCCCATCACTATCCCTGAAAATGTGAAGGCTATTATGACCCAGCCTTCTCATAACAAGAAGTATGTACCATACTCTACATCTAAAAATAAGCCTAAGTCATCCCTGGCCCAGGGATCGCCCCCCTCGCAAACCCAGGTTGTCAACTCCTCTCAACCCGATAAGTCAACACCTGAACATAACAATGCCCCAGAAAGTGGTGCCTACTCTCTCGCTATTGTAGCTGATCCTGTTGAACAGGAACTTTCCCAAGGTAACTCACTTTGCCTATCATAATATTCCCTTGGAGCCTACACAGTCTCCATTAACTCTCACGAGCCTCTGCTTCCTGAAACTGAGAATAGCATACCTCAGTTTTATGATGATGACTCTAACGACTCTAACGATTCTAATGAGTCTGTTAATATTACTGCCTCTAGTGAAGATGATGGCATTTTTAATACACAAGCATCCACGCAAAAGTTCCCTCCTCCCCTTGACGAGTCCAGCAGGGATAGTGTAGATACAACACATGACATCAGTTGCAGGCGTTCAAAACGCAGTGTACGAGCGAAGAAAAAGAAATAATGGGGATTACAATTTTCCAACTTAATGTTCAACATTTCTTTAATAACCGTTACCTTCTTGAGGTTGAACTACATAACTACAATCCCGATGTTATACTTTTGAACGAGACAGCTGCAAGAGTCGATCAACATATTAAATTACGTGGATACTGTACTGTGGAGAAATCGAGAGGACCCTTTAGTGGTGTAGCCATCTTGGTTAAATTAGGATATACATTTAAAAATATTCATGTGGATGAAGATAACATTCTTGCAATAGAACTAACAACGTCGCATGGACAACTAGTGATAGGAACTGGATATTTTCCCCCGAGACAGTCATATATAGAGTCAATTCCTCTACATAGGATATTAAGCAGAAATATTCCAACAATTCTAGCTGGAGATTTTAATGCTCATCACCCTGCCCTCTTCAACTGTGGAGCTGGTATTCCACTGGGTGACTTAAAAGGAAAAACAACTCTTTAATATCATGACAGCTAGAAACTTGTCATTTCAAGGCCCATTCTTCAAATCGTACATTGGACCTCATCCAGGAACACCAGATATAGTACTGACAAACAGAGACTGTGACATCTTTCACTGTCGTATATCTCCTGGTGGAAATGTAGGATCTGACCATATCTCTGTTATAATACAACTACAAACTTCTCCATTTAGAATACCTGTAACTCCTAAACCCAATCTTAACACCCTAGGATTTGACCCCTTCAGGGCATATCTGGGTGAGGATGAAATTGTGTCTTTGGAAAATCTACCTTCCAGTGCAATTGATGACGCAATCAGGTCCCTGCACAATCGAATAATTGAAGCTACCAATGCAACTTGCCAATTAGCTCCCACAAAGATATACCAACAATATAAACCTACTAGAGAAATCAGAGACACTTTAAGAAATTATCAAGCAGAATGTCGAAGGCATCTTCAAACGCGACAACCACCAGCAGCTACACTGCACCGATTAAGGCACGAATTAATTAACATGATTAGTCAACACAAAAGAGACATATGGAAATTTCTAGTTCTTCAAGCTAATCAATATAAACGTGAACCAGCAAAATTTTGGAGTAAGATCCGACAACTTTTAGGGGCAAAGCACAAGGCTCCTAACTGATGAGGATGATGAAGATGTTGACGATCCACAGGACCAGGCTAATTTGGTGGGTGATGTATGGGAGAAAATTCTCTCTCACAATAACAGTCGTCAATTTAATAATAATCATTATCAGTTAGTAAATGAATGGAGAGATGAGAACTTGGATGATCTACAACCACTACCTACCATCGACACTTCAACTCTTGAAGATACCCACCCGCTTACTAGACCTATTACATTACTAGAGATAAGTCAGGTTATTGGAAGAATGAGAAATAGAGCCCCTGGCCTCTCTGGAATAACAATGAAAACAAATAAAGTACCTACCTAGAAATTGCAAAACAGTCCTTGGTAAATATCTTTAATGCCATCTTGGCCTCAGGACATTTTCCAGTTGTTTTTAAGACTGATAGAATGATCTTTCTTGCTAAGCCCAATAAAGTACATCCACCAACCTGGGAGAACTATAGACCTATATCTTTACTTGAAGTCACATGGAAAATTTTTGAGAAAGTCATTTCCAACAGATTGAATTACTATATGGAGTTTATCACTTGTTTACTGAAAAAACAATTTGGCTTTAGAACACTAGAAGTACCAATCATGCAATAAATGTTATTTTTGACACTGTAGCAAGTCTAAAACAGCAGGGCAATCTTGCCTTAATTGCCAACAGAGATGTTCATAAAGCTTTTGATAGCTTATGGCATGATGGCCTTATATACAAACTCATTGACCTACCAGACCATAACTGGACTTTTCTCAGAGTAATATATAATTCTTAACTCAAAGAAAAATCATTCCCACCTTTCATGGCAAGTCGACAGAATCTTTTATACGACGGCTGGTGTCCCACAAGGTTCTTGTCTCAGTCCACTTCTGTTTAACATTTATGTGAATGACCTTCTCAAACCAGAGTTTAATGACACAATTGTGACACAGTTTGCAGATGATGTTATTCATGTCGTCTCATCAACTCCAGTAACAGGAAAATACAAGTATGAGAGAGTCATAGAAAAAATAAATATTGAACTTCGTCGAACATCTAATTGGGAGAAGAAATGGAGAATTACGACTAATCCTGACAAGGTCCTTGTTAGCACGATAGGATGTTTTGCATCAACCATCGAAGATAAAGGGGGTATCTCCATCAGAGGTACACCTGTAGCCATTAGAAACCCTAACAAGATCTTGGGATATGAAATAGACAGGCTGTAACTAAAAAGATCAACACAGCTAAAGCCGGTCTTAGCAGACTCTTTCGATTCAATCAAGCCCCTCAACATGTCAAAAAACATCTGTATAAAATGATAATAAGACCTATTACTCGAATACCCTTGTGTCCCAATGTCATTAACAACAAAGACCAACATGCCACGGTTACAAAGAGTCCAGAATAGAGCTCTTCGCTTTATTACCGATACCAGGAGGAGAGACAGAGTTAAAATGGCAGATTTACACACACAACAAGATATTACTGCTATAAATGTACGCCTTGACACCCTAAAAAAGAAACAACTTTATACAATGCAAGACCTATACATGCCAGATAGAGAACATCCTATACAAGTGATAGATACTACCGATTATACCATCAATACTCCGCGTCACAGGACTCAAAGAATGACTCTCCCACATAGGGTCCGTCGTTTTATTCATAAAGATGATTACCCTCGACCCATGATTTTGAGCAACTTACCTGATGAAGAAGATTGGATACCACCAGAACCCTTCTATGTATACTGAGAAAATCATCTCCCCCAATTAGGGAGACATCTTAAATAACTTTCTAATGTAAAATTATGCTATTGACTATTGACTATTGTCACGAACTTATAAACTGGCCAGAAAATTATTGCCTTTCTTGTCGTATAAATATCCGTTGTGCAATCGCGAAAAAAAAAAAAAAAAAAAAAAAAAAAAAAGCAATTGCAACTTGTATAACTACTACAAATTCAGAGTCATGTACTTATATACCTATTATATCTATGTGACTCTGATGGGTTAGTATTATACCCCTTAAAGAATATCTTATCAATCCACATACACTTATTAAATTACACAAAAGTGGTTGGGCCACTTACCTTTTATATCCTACCTCTCCCCCCCCTCCCACCCTTTTCCAATATTTCCATCCTTACCCATCCTTACCCATCCTTACCCATCCTTCTTCCTTACCCATCTTACCAAAGCTCTGGTCATCAGAACGAACGAATGATCTTCTAGCTAAAATTCATGGATTTTCAAACTTATTTATCAGAATTACTGATGGAATTGAATTTTATGCTCAAAAGTAACTTAAATATGAAATCATTGAAAAAAACGAAAAAAATAGTAAAATGATGTTTTACTGCAGATTTCGACGATTTGGAACATTTAGAACACTTTTCAAACAAACTTTTCTTTTTAGCTAAAATTCATGGATTTTCACACTTGAAATATATATTGACACAATACTACACTAAAATGTCATATTCAAGTTACGTTCAGCATAAAATTCAATTACATCAGTAATTATGATAAAAAAGCTGGAAAATCCATGAATTTTAGCTACAAAATCAGGTTAGTCTGAAAAGTGTTCTATATGCTCTATATCGTCGATATATGCAGTAAAAAATAATTTTGCCATATTTTTCGAATTTTTCAATGCTTTTGGTATTTTTAAAAAATATATGAAATATCTGAAATACCTGAAATATATGAAATACCTGAAGCATTGAAAAATCCAAAAATATGGTAAAATGATGTTTTACTGCATATTTCGAAGATTTGGAGCATTTAGAACACTTTTCAGACAAACCTGATATTTTAGCTAAAATTCATGTATTTTCCAACTTTTTTAAAGTCAGAATTACTAATGGAATTAAAATTTTCGAGGCCGTTCAACATTTTAAAGTATATTTCATATTTTTCAAAAAGCCTATAAAATATCGATGAAATTCAGAAATAATTTTGAAATAATTTTATAAAAATACCAAAAGCATTGAAAAAATCGAAAAAAGTGGCAAAATGATGTTTTACTGCATATTTCGACGATTTAGAGCATATAGAACACTTTTCAGACAATCCTGATTTTTTAGCTAAAATTCATGGATTTTCAAACTTTTTTATCAGAATTACTGATGGAATTGAAATTTTCGAGGCTTTTCAACATTTTAAAGTATATTACAGATTTTTCAAAAAGCCCATAAAACTTCAATGAAATTCAGAAATAATTCTGAAAATTACTTAAATATTTTATTGTAGTAATGTGTCAATATATATTTCAAGTGTGAAAATTCATGTATTTTAGCTAAATAGAAAGGTTTGTTTGAAAAGTGATCGAAATGCTCCAAATCATCGAAATACGCAGTAAAACATCATTTTATCATATTTTTCGATTTTTTCAATGCTTTTGCTATTTTTAAAAATACCTGAAGCATTGAAAAAATCGAAAAATATTGTAAATTGATGTTTTACTGTCTATTTCGACGATTTCGAGCATTTAGAACACTTTTCAGACAAACCTGATTTTTTTAAAAAAAAAAAGCTAAAATTCATGGATTTTCAAACTTGTTTATCAGAATTACTAATGGAATTGAAATTATCAGGGCTACTCAACATTTTAAAGCATATTACATGTTTTTCAAAAAGCCCATAAAATTTCGATGAAATTCAGAAATAATTTTGAATATTTCATATATTTTTTAAAAATACCAAAAGCATTGAAAAAATCGAAAATTGTTTCAAAATGATGTTTTACTGCATATTTCAACGATTTAAAGCATTTAGAACACTTTAAAGACAAGATCTGTTCTTTTAGCTAAAATTCAAGGATTTTCAAGCTTTTTTATCAGAATTAATGATGGAATTTAATTTTTTGCTGAAAGTAACTTAAATATGACATTTTAGTGTAGTATTGTGTCAATAAATGTTTCAAGTATGAAAATCAATGTATTTTAGCTAAAAAGTAAGGTTTGATTGAAAAGTGTTCTAAATGCTAGAAATCGTCGAAATGTGCAATAAAACACCATTTTACCATATTTTTCGATTTTTTCAATGCTTCAGGTATTTTTAAAAAGAGCGAAAGCATTGAAAAAAAAACGAAAAATATAGTAAAATATTGTTTTACTGCATATATCGACGATTTGGAGCATTCAGAACACTTTTTAAACAAACCTTTCTTTTTAGGTAAAATACATGGATTTTCACAATTGAAATACATGACACAATACTACACTAAAATGTCATATTTAAGTTACTTTCAGAATAAAATTCAATTCTATCAGTAATTCTGATAAAAAAGTTCGAAAATCCATGAATTTTAGCTAAAAAATCAGGTTTGTCTGAAAAGTGTTCTAAATGCTCTAAATTGTCGAAATATGCAGAAAAACATCATTTTTTAGCTAAAAGCTAAAAAAACAGGTTTGTCTGAAAAGTGTTCGAAAAGCTCTAAATCGTCGAAATATGCAGAAAAACATCATTTTGCCATATTTTTCGATTTTTTCAAAGCTTCAGGTGTTTTTAAAAATAGCGAAAGCATTGAAAAAAAAAAGAAAAATATAGTAAAATGATGTTTTTTAAGCAACATATGACACACTCTCATTATTTGGTACTATAAAACTTGTAGATGTGATGAAGATAAAAAGCGAAAGTATTAAAAGAGAAAAACATCAACATCTACTACGGCTATTGTCCTTAATAAGCATCCACGTTATTATGTCCACCAGTGGGAGCTATTTCACACGGTATTGAACTCTCATCTTGCTGTTGGACGTAGGGGACAGAAAAGAACATATGTTCATGTTCGAAATAATGTAGCAAATATTACTTTTCAACAAGTGAAATTATTCATTTCTCTTTGCTAATGCATGTAATTTAAAACATATTCCACGTCACAAAAAAAAACACTTAAACCCATAGTATCTGAAAATTTTGGCGAAAGAGGCCAAATTGACTTGATTGACATGAGAAATGAAAATGATTCTTATTATAAATATATATTACATTATCAAGATCATCTGACAAAATTTTCAATATTAAGAGCATTGCCAAATAAAGAAACAATTACAATTGCACATCAATTGTTAGATATTTTTACAACAATAGGTGCACCAAAAACATTACAGAGTGACAATGGTTTAGAATTTGTTAACGAAGTTATAAAAGAATTGACTACAAACTTGTGGCCCGATCTACTCATTGTGCATGGCAAACCTCGTCATCCACAAAGTTAAGGAAGTGTAGAAAGAGGAAATGGCGATGTTATTGAAGTAAGTATTAAAGATTTTTTATTTTTTTCCCTTAAATAAAAATGATCATCTTCCTATATAGAATAAAAAAAATGTGTACAATAATTTTACAACATTTTGGAAAATACTTAATTTTAAAATGAATTTTTGCTAATTGACCAGTTTTACATATTTGGTATTATAAATAATTAAATAAAATAATTACTTTTTAATATAGTTTTTTCTTATTGTTATTAGATTGTTACGTTGCTGGATGATAAGATTATACATGGACGAAGATTGGAAAACAGTGTGTGTTGTGTTCGCAAATCTGTGTTAGTTTACGCACAGATTAGCGTCATTCCTGGTGATCCTTGGACTGTGTTTAGTGCTTCAGAGCAGTGAGCCACGAGAGGGTGGCTACGGGCCCCGACTGGGGCTCTGAGCCTCACAGCTCTGCACCCAGTGTGGGCGGCTGTGAGGTCACAGGCAGCAGCTCTGCTGCTGGCTCTGTCCCCACACCTACAGTCACCATGACAGATCCAGGAGAGCGGCCTAAACGTTCCTTGGAATGCGGGGACTAGTTGGAGGACGACGTGGGGCAGGTGGGAGCCCCCAGCAAGAAGGCCAAGGATGCATTGGAGACTACTGTACCTACCAATCTGCCACTAGGTCCGTCGGCAGCCCCTACCCAAGAAGACTTGCACCCCCAGATGGCCATAGGGGTCGTGGAAGGAAGCCAGGAGGATGTAGCTCCTCAAGTGGCAAGGATGGAGCCATCCCAGGTCCCACACCAGTTGCGTTGGCCTCCCAGTGGACGGGGACTGGTGTCCAC
>NC_069485.1:20971176-20991642 GCF_026875155.1 Cherax quadricarinatus
AAGGGATGTCATACCCTTGCATTTAAAACACTTTTCAGGGAGCATTTCCCCCCTTGTTCACCAAACACTTATGCACCTTTTCCTGATAAACAGGGTTTTGTGCCTCCATTGATGTGTATTGAATAAATACTTGCCAATTGTTCCTCAAAAGTACACATTTTGGAGTACGTTTATGTGTGACAGTCTGTTTACTGTCTGTTGTATTCACAGCTTGATAAATGCCTATAGGGGTTTTCCCAAATTTTGTTTTGGTTTTAGTGGGAGTAGGTATACTCTTTTTATACTGAGTTGAAGATTTGTTATCCACTGGATTTTTGTGGATTTTTTATCTTGCCCTCGTTGCTTGCTGCATGAAAACTATTGTTTGTAAACCATTGCAAATTTTTAAACAAGTGAAATAGCGTTTATTGAACAAAAATATTTTAATCGTTCAATAGTTTGGGGTTTGACAACTTATCTTGTACAATACCACTGATAAAACCAATCACATTGTCTTAGGCCCTATTTTAAGCACCCTAGAGATCTGAGACTGTTGTCTAATGTGATTCTAATGCCTGTAATCTGAAAAACAATGTTTGGGTGGTTTCAAGCTTGATATTAAGACTGCATGTCCTAACTCTAGCCTTTTGTCAACATCAAAGTAATTTGGTCTGCAAAGGGGACACGTAAGGCTATTTGATAATTGCCTTTAACCCCCGGGAAATGATCATCAGTTCATTAGGCTTCTCCCTTCACAAGACATTAAGATAAATTGAACTTAGCAATCTCATCTATGTCAGTTCGTGAATTTACTATGGATTGAAAACCACTAATGAATTCTTCTAATTATGACCTTGGAAAATAGGTAATGACAAGGTAGGTAAGATTGGTAATGGTAAAATTTGGGTTGTTACAGGTGTAACAGGTGTTTGACCACTAGTTACAGTAGGTCTCTGTGACAGAGTTTTGCGGCAGATAGCCTGTATTCCTGTCCCCCTTAATTGTTGATTAAAAAATGTACCCCAAAACTTTTTTTTAAATTTTTCATCCTCAAGGGGTTTTTGGATTAAAGAAATTTTTTTTTCATAATGTGTTTTGTCTAAATTTAAATTTAAATTTCCAAAACGTTGTGAAAAGTAATTAAAAATTGACCTAAAAGTTTCATAAAAAACTAAGGCGGGGGTTTGATTTAAATTTCCTATACAAACTGAAATTAGATTTCAAATTTGTTTTAAATCTTAGCCCGTAAAGCCCTAAAACCCTGATTTTTTCAAAAACCCTTTTTAAATTTGGTATACTAAAAAATTCCAGCCCCACATTAAAATTGTTTAAAAAAACATTTTACTGCTATAAAAAAGTTTGAGTTTTTGTTATGTTTAAAGGGCCCAGCAATAATCGATTTCAGACACAACTAAACCCACTAAGTTTAAACCCTCAGGGCCCAATGCCCATAAAGGGGTTTCCCACAGTAAAAGTGGTTTGTGTTTATGGCTTGAGTTTGCTGTTCAGCCTGCCCCCACAAAATAAATTAATCGTAAATAACAAAGTTATACCTTCTTTTCACTATACAAAAATTTGGTCACTGTTTTAAACGTAAATCACACGTAAAAATTTTACTTCCCACATATAAAATGTAAACTGTTAAAAAGTATTTGAAAGCTTACACTTTATATAAAATTTTCCTTTAAAATATAACGGGTTAACTATAAGAAAAAAACCCCTTTAAACCCAAAATCTTTTTCCCCAAATTTTAATGTCAATAAACTTTTTAAAAAAAAACTATGTGCATAAAAACCAACAAACAAAAAAACCACTTGGGGGGTTTTTTGTTGTTTAGTCAGCATTCTTCGAGCTTGGGCAGTGGTTCCCGGGTGCCATCCCCCGTTTTTTTGGGTTGGGTGGGGGTTCCCCCAGCCCCCGTTTTTTTGGGTGAACGCTGGGTGAGCGCCCTTTTTTCCTTTTGGCTCCCCCATTCTCTGGGGATTGGGGTCTGGGGGGACTAAAAATTTATATGATTTAATTAAAAAAAACACTAGTTTTAAAAGTTTTTTTTTTTAAAAGGGGCCCTTTGGCCCCGTAGGTTATTTGTAAAACTGAAGAAACAAACATATTTGGACCACAGGTGCCTTTACCCGGGTTTCAAAGGACAAAAATGTTGAGAAAGGGGGAATTCCCAAGCTAATTTTTTAAATATGGGGAAAATTAATTAAAAAGAAAAGCTCATCCGCCCTGAAACAGCCGCCCCTGGCAGACTTGCTTAGAACCCTGTGGGAATTTCTCTTTTCAACGGGCTGTAAATGAGTTAAAAATTGTAATGATTATAAATTCCCCCCTAGGGGGTGTTATGCTGAAAATTTTTTAAATTCACTGATGGCTGACAAACTTATTGTGTGGACTCAATGGTCCCCATACCCCCGGGGATATATGATAAGTGATTTAACTCACGATTTTTACTCAACGGCACAGAAATTAGTAGCACATCAGGGAGTTAGAACCCCTTACCTGGGTATATGTATCTGCCCTTAAAATTACCCCCCAATTATCCTTTGGGGTTGATTTGAAAAGAATATTTTCCTTGAAAAAAAATGTCGCATACATTTTTCCTTTTGGGGATCCCAACATTTGTTTTTCCCACTGTTCATAAATAATTTTTTTCACAAAAATATAAACTGAAGAAGTTGATCACACTTCCTGTAATTTTTAAAATTGTGTTTTGGAGACATTTTGTTCACACTAACGCACAGATCGTTCTTTTTTGGTTATCCTGGCATCTCAGTAAAAAAAATTTAAAAAAACCCCCCCCCCCCCCCCAAAAGGGGGGGGGCCCCCCCCCCCCGGGGGGGGGGGGGTTTTTTTTTTTTAAGGGAAAACCAAAAAAGTTTTTTTTATTTAAAGGGGGGGGGGGGGTTTTTTTTTGGGGGGGAAGGGAAAAAAAAAGGGGGGGGGGGGGGGGGGGGGGGGGGGGGGGGTTTATTTTTTGGGGGGGTTGGGAAATTTTGGGGTTTTTTAAAAAAATTTTTTTTTGGGGGGGGGGGGGTTTTTTTTTAAAATTTTTTTTGGGGGGGGGGGGGGGGGGGGGGGGGGGGGGGGGGGGGGGGGGTTTTTTTTTTTTTTTTTTTTTTTTTGGGGTTTTTGGGGTTTTTTGGGGGGGGGGGGGTTTTTTTTTTTTTTTTTGGGGGGTTTAAAAAAATTTGGGGGTTTTTGGGGGGGGGGTTTTTTTAAAAATTAAAAAGGGGGGGGAAAAAAATTTTTGGGGGGGTTTTTTTATTTGGGGGGGGTTTTTTTTTTTGGGGGAATTTTTGGGGGGTTTTTTTGGGGGGGGTTTTTTTTTTCCCCAAAAAAAAAAAAATTTTAAAACCCTTTAAAAACCCGGGGTTTTTAAAAAATTAAATTTTAAAAAATTTTTTTTTTAATTTGGGGGGGAAAAAAAAAACCCCCCTTTTTTTTTTTCCCCTTAAAAAACCCCTTTTTTTAAAAAAAAAAAAAAATTTTTGGGGGGTTTTTTTTTTAAAAAAATTTTTTTTTTAAAAAAAAATTTTTTTTTTTAAAAAAAAAAATTTTTTAAAAAAAAATTTAAAATTTTTGGGTTTTTTTTTTTTTAAAAATTTTTTTTTTAAAAAAAAAAAAAATTAAAAGGGGGGGGGGAAAAAAAAAAAAAAAAAGTTTTAAAAAAAAGTAAAAAAAGGGGGTTTTTTTTTTTTTTTTTAAAAAAAAGGGGGGGGAAAAAAGGGGGGGGGGGGGGAAATTTTTTAAATTTTTTTTGGGGGGAAAAAAAATTTTTTTTTAAAAAAAAAATTTTAAAAAAAAATTTTTGGGTTTTTAAATTTAAAAAAAATTTTTTTTAAAAAATTTTTAAAAAAAGGGGTAATTTTTAAAAAATTTTTTAAAGGTTTTGGGGGAAGTTTTTTTTTTTTGGGGGGGGGGGGAAGGGGGAAAAAAAAGGGGGGGGTTTTTAAAGGGGGGGGGGTTTTTTTTGGTTTTTTGGGGAAAAAACCCCCTTTGGGGGTTTTTTTTAGGGAAAGGGTTTTTTGGGGGCCCTTTTTTTTTAAAAAGGGGGGGTTTTTTTTTAAAAATTTTAAAAAGGGGGGGGTTTTTTTAAAAAAAAAATTTTTTTTTTGGGGTTTTTAAAAATTTTTTTTTGGGGAAAAACCCCCCCCCCCCCTTCCCCCTAAAAACCCCCCCCCAAAACCCCAAAAAAAAATTTAAAAACCCCCCCCCAAAATTCCCAAAAAATTTTCCAAAAAAAAAACCCCCCAAAAATTTTTAAAAAACCCCCAAAAAAAATTTCTTCCCCCCAAAAACCCCCCCCCCTAACCCCCCCGGGGGTTTCCCCCTTTTTCCCCCCCCCCCAAAAAAATTTTGGGGGAAAAAAAAAAAAAAAAAGGGGGGGGCCCCCCCTTTTTTTTTTTAAAAAAAAAAAAAGGGGGGGGGGGGGGGGGGCCCCCTTCTGAAGGGCGGGCCCCTCAGAGCTAAAAGGGAGTTGAAGGGCTGAAGGGGGCTGAAGGGGCTGAAGGGGGCTGAAGGGGCTGATACCCCCTCCTGGAGAAAATTTCTCCACATTCACAGTTTCTTGATTCATTTATTCCAAACATTTATTATATGCCTTGGTTACATGAACTTTTCTAGCCTGTAGTGATGCTTTCTTTACTCTATATTCCATATGTTTGTCTTCTACATTAATTTCCTCATTTTCAGCCATGATGCAATGTATTAAATTCAACTTAATAACACTGATTATGTATTAAATTATGCACTTTATAAAGGTAAATAGTACAACTTATCTTTGAATAAATCCTAGCTACTTGAGCTTAGCAATTACATGTAAGAAATTATATAAATTTCAAATGTACATTAATACAAACAAACCTTTAGCCAGACTTGGCTTATCAAAATTAATATTATACAAATTAATAAATCCTTGCCAGAATTTGGCATAGCAAAATTGATATTATTCACATTAATATTAGTTACACTTGGCTTATCAATTACACATACATTGATATAAATCTTGGCCAGAATTATCTTATCAAATTAATATTATACAAATACATTAATATAAATCCTAGCCACTTTGGCTTTGCAAAATTAATATACACATTAATATAATTAGCTACACTTGGCTTATCAATTACACATACACTTATACACATTAATATAATCTTTAGCCACACTTGATTTATCCAAATTAATATTGTAATAATTATAATCCACTACACATTAAGTAAATTTGTGAACTTAACATCCACCTCCTGTCATTTCACATATAATTATTAAGTAATTAACTAATTAATGACTTCACAAATTACATCTGGTTCGAAGGACCAATGGGCAAATTAAATGTGGGAAAATTACTTTTTTTCTGAATTTTATCATTATATACATAACGTAAATGAACAAAGATAATTATTTTTTATCAGTTAGACAAGTAGGAATTTGGGACACCTAGGTCGCAAAAAATGTCCCCCTTCGATACCTACCACTGTCATATCCACAAGTTGCTCTGGACCTATTAATTATAAATAAAAGATACATCACCAGGGAAAGCTGGTAAATATTTTAAATTTGGGAGGCTGTATATTAAATTAAAAAAAAATTATAAAATAAACACATTTACATAACAGAAGAAAATATCTTAATCACACATCACCAATTTGATGGAGATTTAAAGTGTCATGTACAGGACCCCCCCCCCCCCTTTTGCTACATTTATGAAGAATTTACTGGCCAGAAATTAAACATAAATTTAGACAGCTTACTGAGGTTCCTGGAGTTGTCCTGTCCTGTCACCTGATTCTCAAATTTTGCAGGGAAAGCCCATCCAACAATTTTGCCTCCTATTTGAGAGGTGTCAGCCCGATTTTAACCTCTAGAGCACGAAAAATTCTTCCCACTTTTCACAACGTGGGTTTTTCAATTTTAAACAAAATGGCGACTGACCTCCCCAGCCGCAGGTTTCCATTTTCGATAAACATACTTCTTTTAAAAATACAATATAGGGCATCTATTTACCTATAAATTACCCTATTTCCGGAAAATATATACAGTATTTTCCACAACGATATCATCCTCCCATCATCTTCTCACCCCACCACCACTACCACCTCACCGATATCATCTAAATCTGTACCACCTGTATCACCATTAACATTCCCAAAGAAAATATTTCACAACTGTCACCACTACTACCACCACCAGCAAAGCAAAATAAATATCACAACCCAAATCTAACTATACTACCACCACCACCACCACCACCACCACCACTACCTCCATGACCTAAACCATAAACCACAACGCATCATAATCACTACTCTTGGCTCCTCCTCTCACATAAAACTCCGGGTGGAAAACAAAATTATTACAAGATCCACAACGCTAAGGGGAATCGCCCTTCCCGGCTTCTGATTCTCACTTAATGGTAAAGGGAATCAAAGCCTCCCAGACGGGATCCAGGCTCCGGTTTAAAACGGATTTCAGGCAGCAGCTTGGGGGAGGAAATTTAGGCCCTTGATCTAGTTTGTATCTGCGTGCCCGAGTCTGTACTATCTATGAAATCTGTGTTTATGAGCGCTCCCAAAAGCCCCCAGAGGAGCTGGAAGCGAAAGTTTGACGAGACAATTGTATCAGTTCTGAATGTATATATATATATATATAAAATATATATATTATATATATATATATATATAAAATATAATATTATATTATATATATTATATATATATATATTATGCAAATTATCGCAACCCAAGCGATACAGGATGCAAAACAACCACGGATGGGGGGGGGGAGTAGAATGGTAGTTTAAGGCTTTTTGCCAGTGACATCTGTATCACTGGGAATATAATTATGCGTGGGAAAATTACTTATATCATGCAGAGTCTGACCCATTTTTTTTATTATTGCCAAGTTACTTTCGTTTAAGCTACTATTACAATATCAATGCTTTTTTGGGGTTTTTCTAATGCTATGATATTCGACCCTCTGACTGTGGAAAACTAGTATGCCTGGGGGGCACTTCCTGTTTCTCTCTCTCTCTCTCTCTCTCTCTCTCTCTTCTATATAAAATTATATTATATATATATATTTATATATATTTTATATATATATATATATATTTTATATTTATATATATATATATATCTCAACATTTGTTGCTTCAAGCTTCAGTGCTGCTGTTGCATTTCAACTCACAGTCAAATTGTAAATACAGTGGACCCCCGCATAACGATCACCTCCGAATGCGACCAATTATGTAAGTGTATTTATGTAAGTGCGTTTGTACGTGTATGTTTGGGGGTCTGAAATAGACTAATCTACTTCACAATATTCCTTATGGGAACAAATTCGGTCAGTACTGGCACCTGAACATACTTCTGGAGAGAAAAAATATCGTTAACCGGGGGTCCACTGTAAATGTAAATAAAAAAAATGAATTCCTGTGTGATCCGAGGAAGTGGAGAGCATTTGTGAGGGGTTGACATTTATTATATTCACACACCAGATTAATCAAAGCAGTTAGCTGTTTTGATTAAATTAGATATGATGAATATTCAAGAATACGTAAGAGAGACTACGGTAGTTATATGGGTCGTGGCAGATCATGGAACCTACGGTAGATAGAGGGACCTGTGATAGATAATGGGGTTATTTTAGATAATGTGGCTATTAGAGTTAGTGGGTGCTGTGACAGATAGCGGAGTTATGGTAAATGGAGATGCAGTGGTTGATATAGCAGGTGTGATAGATAGCAGAACTATGGTAGACAACGAGGCTAATGTAGCATGAAGGTGCTGTGATAGATAGGAAAACACTGGGATAAAGGTTATGGTAGCTTGTGGGGCTGTTGTAGGTAGTGTGGCTATGGCAGATAGCGGGGTTATGGTAGGTAGCTGGGTTATGGTAGAAGGGCTATGGTAGACAGTGGGGCTTCAGTACATAGCGGGTCTATACTAAATAGGCTGGACGATGGAAGACAGGCTTGACGATGGAAGACAGGCTGGTCTATGGAAAATAGGCTGGACTATAGAAGACAGGCTGAACTATGGAAGATAGATAAGCTGAACTATGGAAGATAGATAAGCTGAACTATGGAAGATAGATAGGCTGGACTATGGAAGATAGATAGGCTGAACTATCAAAGACAGGCTGTCCTCTGGAGGATAGCAGTGCTGTCACTGTAAAGTTTTCAGAGAGGCAGGAAAGGAAGCGCAAACTTTTCAGAACATTTGCTTTTTTTTCCCCCCTCTCTCTCTCCCTCCAATTATTGCGCAGTTTGAGGATTGGAAATTGCTCGTTTGTGTTTCCTGACGTAGGCTGGTAAGAGGGTTGCGAAGCGCAGGCAGCGTGTGATCAACTTACCTGTGTGTGCACGCCACAACTCACAAGTAAACACTGCGGCTCCAGGAGATGGTGGGGGCGGGCCACCAAACAGTATCTGCCTTCTCTATATTCAGTGTGAGGGGAGGTGAATGTTGTTTCTGCTGTGTTTGTGACTTGATGATGGTCCTGGAAGCAGGCGAAAGGTCGACATAAGTTTCCTCTCCTAAGCGTGGGTTGTCTGTGAATTTCTTCAGCAGAGTTATTGTAATTTTCGTTCACCTTTACAATAAATGTGTTTAACTGCGTCATCTTCTAATGTTAGTCAGTACGACGACTGACCAACGTGAGGCTTTATCAAGAACGTAGAATATCAAAACTAATAACAATAGTGCAGAGAAGTGGTGTAGTCAAGTGCTGGGTGAGATTGAAGACCTCCACTCCGGGATAGTTGTGGTGAGGGGGGGGGTCAGGTAGAAGTCGAGGTGAGGGAGTCAGGTAATAGTCGAGGTGAGGGGGGTCAGGTAATAGTCGATGGGAGGGGGTCAGTTAATAGTCGAGGTGAGGGGGGTCAGGAAAAAGTCGAGGTGAAAGGGGTCAGGTAATAGTCGAGGTGAGGGGGGGTCAGGTAAAAGTCGAGGTGAGGGAGTCAGGTAAAAGTCGAGGTGACGAGGGTCAGGTAACAGTCGAAGTGAGGGGGGGGTCAGGGAGAAGTCGAGGTGGGGAGTAGGTAATAGTCGAGGTGATGGGGGTCAGGTAACAGTCGAGGTGAGGGGGGTCAGGAATAGTCGAGGTGAGTGGGGTAGGTAACAGTCGAAGGGAGGGGGGTCGGGTAATTTGTCGATGGGGGGGGTCAGTTTTTAAAAGTCGAGGTGAGGGGGGTCAGGTAACAGTGAGGTGAGGGGGGTTCAGGTAATAGTCGAGGTGAGGGGGCAGGTAAAAGTCGAGGGAGGGGGGGGTCAGGTAATAGTCGATGGGGGGGAGGTTCAAAGTTAATAGTCGAGGTGAAGGGGTCAGGTAACAGTCGAGGTGAAGGGGGTCAGGTAACAATCGGGGTTTGAGGGGGGTCAGGTAATAGTCGAGGTGAAAGGGTCAGGTAACAGTCGAGGTGAAAGGGTCAGGTAACAGTCGAGGTGAAGGGGGTCAGGTAATAGTCGAGGTGAACATTAAAATGGTATAAAATACCGACAGATTGTTAGGTAAGACACATATGCAACAGTTAGGTATCTTTATTTTGAAACGTTTCGCCTACACAGTAGGCTTCTTCAGTCGAGTACAGAAAAGTTGATAGAAGCAGAAGAGACTTGAAGACGATGTAATCAGTCCATCACCCTTAAAGTTTTGAGGTGGTCAGCCCCTCAGTCTGGAGAAGAGCATTGTTCCATAGTCTGAAACAATATGGAGTTGAAGTGACAGGATGGAGCCTTATATAGCGCCAGGAGGTGAGACGTAGGTCACTAGCAGAACGCAGATGTTGGGAGGTCAGGTCCCTCTCAAATCCAGCCGTTCGCACTAGTAGAGGTTGTCGAAGTTGATTTCAGGTCTGTACCAAGATACCCTTGTGTTGCAGTGTCTGACAGATTGAACATTAAAATGGTATAAAATACCGACAGATTGTTAGGTAAGACACATATGCAACAGTTAGGTATCTTGGTACAGACCTGAAATCAACTTCGACAACCTCTACTAGTGCGAACGGCTGGATTTGAGAGGGACCTGACCTCCCAACATCTGCGTTCTACTAGTGACCTACGTCTCACCTCCTGGCGCTATATAAGGCTCCATCCTGTCACTTCAACTCCATATTGTTTCAGACTATGGAACAATGCTCTTCTCCAGACTGAGGGACTGACCACCTCAAAACTTTAAGGGTGATGGACTGATTACATCGTCTTCAAGTCTCTTCTGCTTCTATCAACTTTTCTGTACTCGACTGAAGAAGCCTACTGTGTAGGCGAAACGTTTCAAAATAAAGATACCTAACTGTTGCATATGTGTCTTACCTACTAATAGTCGAGGTGAAGGGGTCAGGTCAGGTGCAAGTAATGCAGGTTAGGTAACTCTGCATGTGGCTTTTTTGTGTATTGTTTCCGAATAGTTTTAGCGATGTGTAATGATGTGAGAGACATGCGTAGCAGCTGTGTACTGGTGCTTCAAGACATAACTGTCTCCCTTTTTTGCTTTCCTAGAACAGATGTGCATGTTTGAAATTCGTGGTGTGTGTGTGTGTGTGTGTGTGTGTGTACTCACCTAGTTGTACTCACCTAGTTGAGGTTGCGGGGGTCGAGTCCGAGCTCCTGGCCCCGCCTCTTCACTGATCGTGTGTGTGTGTGTGTGTGTGTGTGTGTGTGTGTGTGTGTGGTTCTGTGTACCACACACGCATTCTGCGTGTACAATGGACGAGACACGGAATGTTTACTCGGGACTACATATTCCGTGTGCTGGCAGGTAGAAACCAATAATTACCACCGTTTAGTCTGAGTGTTCTGGTGGGAATAGAAATGAAGTAGACCTCTCACTGTAGTGTGTGTCGTCGGATTTGTTTGTTTATTAAGACATGTAGGAAGAGTGATCTTGTTATCTGCATTCTTTTCTAATGTAAATTGTATGAACGATTCAGCTGGGCTCAGCTGATTTTGCAGATCTTCCATGTTCATCCATCTAGAAGCGATAGTGAGTGTATCATCTACATAACTAAGTTAAGCTGCTCGGGACGATGTTACTGAAGTGATCTGCTTTCAAGTGTTCCGTGAATAATTTACCATGAAGCTGACTGATGGTTGAACCTCTAACACTGCACAGACTAAACTGATTGTTCATACACAAATACTATTCATATTCTCATGTTAATCTTTCATATTTTGTATTCAATGGAGTAATGAGGCTTTCAACCGAAGACCTGGCGGTCTTAAGACTGCCAATCCGTCCCTCAACCACCACTCTAAATTTGTTATTGCCATTCGCAGCAGTGACGGACGGCTGCTGGGAATGCCACTATGCGAATGAAAAACACAAAATCATGTGTGTAACTGGCTACCACTGCTGCCAAAAATATAATCCGTCTTGATATAAACAAGAGCGTGTGAGGGTGGAGGAACAGCAGGCAGGCGGAGCCTCTTCTTAGCTTCCTCAGCAATAAACACGACATTTAAAAATCGCGAGTTTCACGACCTGAGACGGGCGGGTAGTTAAGAAGGGCAGACATAACGCTAACTGAGGAAGGCAGGCTGGGGACCTCCTCCTCCTCCTCCACGTCTTCTTACTCCTCCTCTTACTCCTCTTTCCCCTCCTCCTCCTCCTCCTCTTCCTCTTGTTTCTGCTACTGCTGCTGTTCTAGCTTCTCTTATTTTTGATGCAGTCTCCTTGCATATTCATAAGTCTACCTGGACACTGCAGCATTAACTTATATTTACTATGTTTATTACTGACGTCATTCACGTGTTTTGAACGAATGGCGGAGAAAATGTGATATGAATAGTGAGGTGTGACCTTGGGTGGTGGTGGCGGTGCTGGTGGTGGTACCAGTTGGTGGTGCTGGTGGTGGTACCAGTTGGTGGTGCTGGTGATGCTGAAGGTGGTGCTGGTGGTGGTACCAGTTGGTGGTGCTGGTGATGCTGAAGGTGGTGCTGGTGGTGTTTGGGGTGGTGGTGGTGGGTGGTGGTGGTGTGTTTGGGGTGCTGTGATGGGGGTGGTGGTGTTGGTGAGGGTGTAGTGGTGCTGGTGGTGGGGGTGGAGGTGCTGGTGCTGGTGGTGGTGATGATGGTGGGGGTGGTGACTGCAGGAAAAATGATATATATATATATATATATTATATATATATATATATATATATATATATATATATATATATATTTTATATATATATATATATATTATATTATTGTAACCATGAAAGAGTGGTATTGATCAATAACAACACTGCGATTAACCAAGGACTCTAACCCATGTCCTACTGGCCCGCCATTGTGAGCGAGAACCACATGACGCCTTAACTCACTGGACCGCCCAATCCTACAAGAACCAAGCACACAGCACAGAGCTATGTGTTTTACCTTGGCCCGAGGACATACGGAGGTGTGGGAGCTTTCAGGCTAATTTCATCCTCATCCCTGTTTTCTAGTATACACCCACCAACTTTGTTGGAGGGTGTGTTTACAAGGTCCCATGTACTCAGTGTCCTCTCTCATATATAAGTCAAACAGGTAAAATTCTGGAAACCGGAATAGCCCAACATAAATACTCAGTCAGGACAGGGCACGAGTCGAGCGCTATCTTTAACCACGTCAGTTCCTGTAATCACCCACCGGGATTGGAAGCTGCCCAAATTATTGTGCCAAATAAGTAAAACTTGCGATTTTGGCTTAATAACAATGCACTTCTTGCCGAGTAGGGCAAGCGAAAATTTGTGCATGCAATAATTTCGCAAAAATCATTATGAATCTAACGAAAAAAATATATATTTAATTGTTTATTATTAAATTATTGTAAACTTATATAAAATATATTTAGTTGGATTAGGCTAAATTAAATTGCGCTTGTTATAATAAGGTTAGGTAAGTTTCCTAAGGTTCTTTTGGTATAAAATCATTAATTGTTATATTAACATAAATGAAAAAACATCTTTAAATGTATAAGAGAAAATTTTAGAAAGGACTTAATTTGAAATGAGTTCTTGCCAATTGGCTGACTAGTTTTACCTATTCGGCACGACATATATATATATATATATATATATATATATATATATATATATATATATATATATATATATATATTCAGAAACACTAATCTCTGGTCGAAGGAGACTCGAACCTACGAACCTTGGGACAAGGTACGCAGTGCTCTAACCACCGTACCACACTGGACCAATACCTTGGCGTCCAGCCAACGCTAAATGTTTTGATCCAAAGCAGCCAGCATTCACGCAGGTGGTGTTACCTATTTCATCTCATCCCCTGTATGCATCGACCGACGGGACATTTTTACAATGTTTAGAATTAACACCACCTGCCTGAATGCTGGCTGCCTTGGATCAACACGTCTAGCGTTGGCTGGACGCCAAGGTATTGGTCCAGTGTGGTACCGTGGTTAAAGCACTGCGTACCTTGTCCCAAGGTTCGTAGATTCGAGTCTCCTTCGACCAGAGAATAGTGTTTGTGAACATTTCGCCTGTTCTGCGAATTCTTAACAAACACACACACACACACACATTATATATATTTTTATTTTTTTTTTTTTTTATTATCACACCGGCCGATTCCCACCAAGGCAGGGTGGCCCGAAAAAGAAAAACTTTCACCATCATTCACTCCATCACTGTCTTGCCAGAAGGGTGCTTTACACTACAGTTTTTAAACTGCAACATTAACACCCCTCCTTCAGAGTGCAGGCACTGTACTTCCCATCTCCAGGACTCAAGTCCGGCCTGCCGGTTTCCCTGAATCCCTTCATAATGTTACTTTGCTCACACTCCAACAGCACGTCAAGTATTAAAAACCATTTGTCTCCATTCACTCCCATCAAACACGCTCACGCATGCTCTGGAAGTCCAAGCCCTCGCACAACAAAACCTCCTTTACCCCCCCCCTCCAACCCTTCCTGGCCGACCCTACCCCCGCCTTCCTTCCACTACGACTGTACACTCTTGAAGTCATTCTGTTTGCCCATTCTCTCTCATGTCCAAAAACCTCAAAAAACCCCTTCCCCAGCCCCCTTTGGAAACAGTTTTGGTAACCCGAAATCCCCTAACTTCCAAACTAGAAATTTTCTGCAATTTTCACACCAACATTGCCCCAGACATGACTCTCCCTGCCCCCAGCCTTCTCCTCGCTGCAATTCTCACCCAGCTTCCACCCTTAAGAGCGTTTTTGGGAAAACTTATCTCATACATTCCCCCCTTTGCCTCCAAAAGGACAAAGTTCTTTGTCCCAACAGATCCTAAGTGCACCATCACTCTTTTTTTCCCCATCAATTCATGATTCACCCCATTTTCATGAAACCCTCCGCTACAAGTCCACTCCCCCAAAATTGATACTTCACCTCCTCCATACTTCTCCCTTCCCCCAAACTGAATTCAAAATTTTCATCCCTAATTTTTTGTTATCCTCATAACCTTACTCTTCCGATTCACCTTTAATTTTCTTCTTTTGCACACCCTACCAAATTCATCCACCAATCTCTGCAACTTCTCTTCAGAATCTCCAAGAGCACAGTGTCATCAGCAAAGAGCAGCTGTGACAACTCCCACTTTGTGTGTGATTCTTTATCTTTTAACTCCACGCCTCTTGCCAAAACCCTCGCATTTACTTTCTTACAACCCCATCTATAAATATATTAAACAACCACGGTGACATCACACACCCTTGTCTAAGGCCCTACTTTTACTGGGAAAAAATTTCCCTCTTTCCTACATACTCTAACTTGAGCCTCACTATCCTCGTAAAAACTCTTCACTGCTTTCAGTAACCTACCCCTACACCATACACTTGCAACCATCTGCCACATTGCCCCCCTATCCACCCTGTCATACGCCTTTTCCAAATCCATAAATGCCACAAAAGCCTCTTTTGCCTTATCTAAATACTGTTTTACTTATATGTTTCACTGTAAAACCTGGTCCACACACCCCCTACCTTTCCTAAAGCCTCCTTGTTCATCTGCTATCCTATTCTCCGTCTTACTCTTTAAATTTTTTCAATTATAACTCTACCCTACACTTTACCAGGACACTCAACAGACTTATCCCCCCATAATTTTTGCACTCTCTTTTATCCCCTTGCCTTTATACAAAGGAACTATGCATGCTCTTGCCAATCCCTAGGTACCTTACCCTCTTCCATACATTTATTAAATAATTGCACCAACCACTCCAAAACTATATCCCCACTGCTTTTAACATTTCTATCTTTATCCCATCAATCCCGGCTGCCTTACCCCCTTTCATTTTACCTACTGCCTCACGAACTTCCCCACACTCACAACTGGCTCTTCCTCACTCCTACAAGATGTTATTCCTCCTTGCCCTATACACGAAATCACAGCTTCCCTATCTTCATCAACATTTAACAATTCCTCAAAATATTCCTTCCATCTTCCCAATACCTCAAAACTCTCCATTTAATAACTCTCCTCTCCTATTTTTTAACTGACAAATCAATTTGTTCTCTAGGCTTTCTTAACTTGTTAATCTCACTCCAAAACTTTTTCTTATTTTCAATAAAATTTGTTGATAACATCTCACCCACTCTCTCATTTGCTCTCTTTTTACATTGCTTCACCACTCTCTTAACCTCTCCCTTTTTCTCCATATACTCTTCCCTCCTTGCATCACTTCTACTTTGTAAAAACTTCTCATATGCTAACTTTTTCTCCCTTTCTACTCTCTTTACTCATCATTCCACCAATCGCTCCTCTTCCCCCCTGCACCCACTTTCCTGTAACCACAAACTTCTGCTGAACACTCTAACACTACATTTTTAAACCTACCCCATACCTCTTGACCCATTGCCTATGCTCTCATTAGCCCATCTATCCTCCAATAGCTGTTTATATCTTACCCTAACTGCCTCCTCTTTTAGTTTATAAACCTTCACCTCTCTCTTCCCTGATGCTTCTATTCTCCTTGTATCCCATCTACCTTTTACTCTCAGTGTAGCTACAACTAGAAAGTGATCTGATATATCTGTGGCCCCTCTATAAACATGTACATCCTGAAGTCTACTCAACAGTCTTTTATCTACCAATACATAATCCAACAAACTACTGTCATTTCGCCCTACATCATATCGTGTATACTTATTTATCCTTTTTTTCTTAAAATATGTATTACCTATAACTAAACCCTCTTTCTATACAAAGTTCAATCAAAGGGCTCCCATTATCATTTACACCTGGCACCCCAAACTTACCTACCACACCCTCTCTAAAAGTTTCTCCTACTTTAGCATTCAAGTCCCCTACCACAATTACTCTCTCACTTGGTTCAAAGGCTCCTATACATATATATATATATATATATATATATATATATTATTGTATATATATATATATATATATTAATATATATATATATATAATATATATATATATATATATATTATATATATTATTATATATATAAAATATATATAACTTGCAAGTCGCGATAAACTAGACGTTACAAAGCACAATGTATACTTGAATCATGCGAGAGAGAGAGAGAGAGAGAGCCCTTGAACAAGCCAACTGTCTCCAAGTGTTGTTACTGGAGTTGCTCTACCCACACACAACTGCATCCATAAATCAATTAAGTGGGAAACTAGTGAGAGGTGTGTCTCATTGTGTATATACACTGAGGGCTGTATATCTGTGTATGTACACAGAGATGCGTAAATATATAAATATATAAATGTATATATTATGTCAGGGATCATTTATTTAAAGATCACCATCATGAATACATTCTTATTATAATCATGATGGAGAGCTAAACGTAGGATTATACAGCGCACGTAGGGGGGGGATGGAAGGTATTCAGGCTCAATTCAGGGAACTGGAGCACAGATCCAATTTCCTAGATCAAGAGCCCCTCACCAGCGTCAAGGAACCTCCCATGAGGAGAACATGAATACATAAGCACAATTTATCAGAGATTATGAATATCCTCCAGCTCTTCTGAAGTTGGACAAGAGTCCAGTACACAGCAAGCATTTTCCCTCTGGAGGGCTGTTGCGACCCCTGAATGGGTCACAATGTATATAATATATATTACCTTTTCATATAATTTTACATTGCTTATATTTGCGATAATAGCTAAATCGTAAATATATTGCTTTATATTATTATTTGACTTAGTTACTTTTATTAGGTAGGATGTAACATTTATATATATTATTCAGTGCTCATAGTTCAAGTCTTGATTGTCTAACTACTGTAATTATTGCTCGTTGCTAGTTTCCCTGCCGGCTTCTCGGTGTTGCTGGGCAGCAACCGTCCACGGAGCTATCACGTGATCGAGGGAAAGGGGTGTTCACACCTCGCCTGGAGTAGTCGGTCTGGGCTAGACTCTCGGGTCGGTTGGACGTTCTCCTGGCAAGACGCCCCACACTCCTCTCTCTTGTGGGCCCTTGTTGGAAGATCGTCTCTGTCACTTTCTTGTTGGTTCTGTGGAACTCTGTTCACAGAACATTGTCTAGACTTAGTGATTTACGACGTTGTACTGAGGTTGTGTCGTATAGACACTCTGAGCAACTCAGGTCCTGAGCTGTAGCTTCTGACCTAACTTGTATTGGTATCTGTGCTCTGTCACAGTCGGGGATTTTCTTATGCTGAACTTAAATTCAGTAGTATAGGAGCTTTGTGACTTTTGTGGAGGATCTGCAGATGGTCCCTACTTAGTGTCGTTATATTATCTCCTTGTTCCTGATTGTGTGTCGCAGTTGCTTGTTATATATCTATTGGACTTAGCAATTGTTTTATTGTTCAAGCAAGCTGTTCTGATTGCCAGGTGGTCAAGAAGTTAGTTGATGTGAGGACTTTGTCAGTCATTGGTTTAAGTCTAGTCGAGTCGTGAGACATAGCGAACTACTTAGAGCATTTACACACATACACACAAACTTATTTGTATATTGTATTATTAAATATTAATGTACCAGACGGTACTTAAGACGTATAAAGGTGATATGTACCTTCAGCACAATACTACTGTACACGAGAGAAGTGATTATTATTATTATTTTGATTTTGATTAATTTACTTTGATCTTATACCTCTAGACTGTTATTAATAAAGTTATTAAATTTTAATTTCTCTAGTTAGTAGCCTACCAGTTGTAATCCTGAAGCTCTAATAATAATTCTTATTGAATTCTAATGGATAATTGGACCAGGATACTGACTACTTGTTACGAAAACCCAGTAACAGGCTGGATGCTAGAAGGGCAGTCCTTTCTAGTATTCACTGGAGATCTCTATGCTTATTAGAAATCGCGTTTTTTGTAACAAGGGCCACGCTGAGGAGCTGGAACATGAAAGTAGCCGTCCTTGGGTCTCTGGTGGTATCAATGAGTCTGAAACCCATTTCCTTGAGGAAACGTGTAACTCTCTTCCCCCATGATCACAGGGTCTCTGAACCTTCTGGGACACATTGATAGTGATGCCCTGAGTCTCTGTACTTGCTGATCTTGTACTCCCTGTGATCAGCAGAGCCACCCTGTTGTCCAATACTGTGACGGATGTAGATGTCATCAAGCGTTATCATTCTTACAAGGATGAATGGTGATCCCGTCAGGGCGGTTTAAGGGGATGTGAATATTATTGGATGCTAAGGACCGGATCTCTTTATCGGCTAGGCATTCAGATGTAGCAAGGTTCCTCATTATGATGTCATTGACTTCATTGTGTCTTGCGTGCTGGCCCTTGGTTTTGGAGTAGTTTAGGCCATATACACCACACACACATACACACACACACATACATACAAACACACACACACACACACACACACACACACACACACACATACACACACATACACATACACACATACACACACACACACACACACACACACACACACACACACACACACACACACACACACACACACACACACACACACACACACACACAATATATATATATATATATATATATATATATATATATATATATATATATATATATATATGTTAAGTATGTGCCAAAGTATGAGTATCGGTGATATTTATTGTTGTCAGACCTCAAAATCTTTTCCTCCAAGGCTGAAGGACAGATTACATCATCTTTACCTCGCCACCACGTCTGCTTCCTCTATAATTGACCGAAGAAGACTACTATGTAGGCTAAACGCTTCACTTATCAATAAAGATACCCAACTGTTGCTCATGTGTTTCACTTTCCTACTAGTAACTAGGTTGGCTCGTTATTAACTGATCGTCATGATGAAGATGTGGAACTAACGTCAAACATCCGTTGATCTGCAGTTCGTCTCGGTGAAGCATCATGTTGAATTCTCAATGTGTAAAGTGCTTGTCCTGTTGGTTCTTTAGTGATGGTAATGTTTGAGTGCTTACAGCATTAGAATGTAAGTTGTTCCATTCTGCTATAATCTTGTTTGAGAGAGGGAGAAAGAGAGAGTACTAATAGGAGGAAGGGTCGAAGATATGTACATATTTTGTTAATAGTGGCGATATCTGATTAGGATTCGCCATTCTAGTCGTCTTGTGCTAGCAGACTAGTGACATGTCTACTAAGACACGATAAAAAGTCGTCTAACATCCACTTCTTAGAGATGACTGATGCTCTTTAACAGACATGTGAACACTGAGACTGTGTCCATCCTTCTCAGGTACGTGGTGGTGCTGTTGATGGTGGTAGTAGTAGTGGTGGTGCTGGCGGTGGTAGCAGTAGTGGTGGTGGTGGTGGTGCTGGTGGTGGTGGTAGCAGTAGTAGTGGTGGTAGTAGTAGTAGTAGTAGTAGTAGTAGTAGTAGTAGTGGCGGTGTTGGTGGTGGCAGCAGTAGTAGTGGTGATGATGGTGGTGGTGGTAGTAGTAGTAGTAGTAGTGGTGGTGGTGGTAATAGTGGTGGTGGTGCTGGTGGTGGTAGCAGTAGTGGTGGTGATGGTGGTGATGGTGCTGGTGCTGGTAGCAGTAGTATTGGTGGTAGTAGTAGTAGTGGTGGTGGTGTTGGTGGTGGCAGCAGTAGTAGTGGTGATGATGGTGATGGTAGTAGTAGTAGTTGTGTGGTGCTGGTGGTAGTAGTAGTGGTGGTGGAAGCAGTAATAGTGGTGGTGGTAGTAGTAGTAGTGGCTGTGGTGGTGGTAGTGATGGTGGTGGTGCTGGTGGTAGTAGTAGTAGTAGTGGTGTTGATGGTGGTGGTAGCAGTAGTGGTGGTGGCAGTGGTGGTAGTAGCAGTAGCGGTGGTGGTGGTGGTGGTGGTGGGTGGTGGTAGCAGTAATGGTGGTGGAAGCAGTAATAGTGGTGGTAGTAGTAGTAGTGGCTGTGGTGGTGGTAGTGATGGTGGTGGTACTGGTGGTAGTAGTAGTAGTAGTAGTGGTGATTGATGGTGGTGGTAGCAGTAGTGGTGGTGGCAGTGGTGGTAGCGGTGGTGGTGGTGGTGGTAGCAGTAATGGTGGTGGTGGTAGCAGTAGTGGTGGCGGTGGTGGTAGTGTTATGGTGTGGTGGTAGCAGTATGG
>NC_069485.1:20992142-21017142 GCF_026875155.1 Cherax quadricarinatus
CCCCCACCTTCCAGTGACGGTACCTTCGTCTACTGCTACTCATCTGACTCCGGTACATAAGTCCGCTTCTTTCCGCTTTGTGCCTGAGATTCATCAAGACTACGGTAGTGAAACACCTGCTGCTGGGCCGAGGGACTCATTACCTCATCTTCAACTTCTTCATTCTTTTGTTTTTGTCCCTGCATAGTGTAGATAAAGCCACTGGTGGGCGTAACATAATAAAGATAACCATTTGTTCCACACGTATCTTCAACTTCAACTTGTCTTTATTATAAATCATTAATGTTATGATACTTAACCAGGAAGTTACTTGCTTAGTTGACTTTAATTACTAATTAAACAAACTCACCTACCAGCTCAGGGGAGAGAGAGTCACTGGTTGACACAGACACCTGCAATTACTGCACTCACTGCAAAGTTATACAAACAAAAATGTTGCTGCAATGTTTGAAATATTCTGTAATGTCGTCAAAGATAAATATTTATCACTGGGGGAGCCAGACCCGCAGGGCGTCATATAGCACCTGAGTGAATGAGGAGGGGAGGGGGGAAATGGCAGGCTATCCGGCTCGCTCCAAGGAAAGGGAGGTTAGGTAAAGTTTCCTTCATCAAGAGCCCCTTCACCGGCATCAAGGAACCTCCTCTCATGAATATCTTGATAAAGTAAATAGTTTGAAAGCCGAACCAAAGAAAAACAAAACCGATAATCATGACAGATGTTTGTATAATATTGCTATTTACACAAATTATCCTTCGCAGATGAGCGAAATTTTGTGAAAATCGACGATTTGTTCCACCAGACGAAGTAAATGTTATTGATGGATCAAGAACATCGTCCTCATCAAATGATTGTGAAACGGAAAAAAAAAACTTTTACATATTTTTTTTTCACTCTGGCAGGATTGTTGATGTTTTATGTTTCATGATCTGGTATAATGACGGGTAAGACCCACGAACTTCTACTAACATTTAGTGCACTTATAACTTTCCATGTGCTTCTGAATAGTTTCTAATATTATAACATTGCCTTTATAACCTAAGAGTCTTGTGTCAGGCACATAAACACATGTGCAGCTAATGCGACATTTTGTCGTGGCAACGTTTCGCTCTCCAGGGTTGTAAAAGAATGTAAGGAGGAACTTAGCAAACAATTAGCTAGCCCTATCAACACATCATTGCATACTGGCATAATCCCGGGAATGAGGGGAAAAAATGGCAAGTTTGATGCCTATCTACAAAGTAGGAGATAAGGTTCTTAGCTTCGAATTTATAGATCAATCAGCATAACCTCAATTATTTTTAAAATTAATGGAATCAATTATTGGGTGATGCAATTGGAAGTCGCTTTTAATTATAAAAATTAATTAATGAATCTCAGCACTGTTTAACAAAGGATTTTCTTGACCTAGGAATTCCCAACGTTTTTCGCTAAGACATCAGAGGCGGTGGATCACGATAACGACCACAACACATTTTACACGGACTTCAGTAAGGCTTTAATACAGTTCCACACGGAACACTGTTGAAGAAAGTAGCAAAATGGAATGAGAAAAATTATGATTTTTTATTGAGTCTTGGTTCACCTGTAGTCAGATGCAGACGTAAGGCACAAGCATCCTCAACAATTCCCCCATGAAACAGTCCCCCAAGCAGTTCATAGGGGCTCCCATGAGATGAAGTTGCCACGAATAGTAAAGGGACACTTGCTAAGAGTAACATAAATGTTTCCACCATAAACAGATTATCTATCAGAGACCTCACCACGAAACGCAGGCCCCACACCTCTAATTTTCCCACAGCAGGCGTCTATACCATCCCCTGTGGATACTGTCCAAGAAATATGTAGGCGAAACGGGCAGAGATCTGCGGTCCGCCTGAACCCAGCATCGAAATGCCAGTAACAGAGACGACTATGGTATGCCTGTTTCCTCCACAGGGACTCCACAGGGCATTTGAAAGAACTGGGATGAAGCACAACTCCCTTCTCACCGAACAAGACCTTAGACGCCGACGGGGTCAAGAAGCCTCGCTATTCACCGTCACCGACACAATAGAACGTAACATTAGCATACAGATACTCAACCAAGGAAAGCAGCACCAAACCCAGCAATACAGGGGGTCACATGACCTCATCGTCTACCCATCCTCATCCCAGTATGGCTTTCTTCAGGTCACCATGCTCCACACACCTCACTCTCCGCCATATATACTGTCTTTCAAAACCCCTGTATGATAGAAGTGATCAAGGTCTCAGGACCGAACGTTTTATAATAAATATATTTCTAGTGTTTGCTTACGTGTCTTTGTAAACAACCTGTAGTCAAAATGGATCTTGTATAGCGGGATAAATCAAACGGAGAAAGCATCACATAGATGAGGGGAAAAAAAATGACATAAGGAAGTTTTGCCGATTACATTGAAACAGGGAGTCAAAAAAACTTTATTGAGAGCATTAGAGCGCAACACGATGATTTGAACAGGTAGATGTTGTAGTGGAGAAGTGCAGATGCAGTTCAGTGTGGAAAATTGTAAGATTCCATCCATGGGAAAAGAATATACAGAATATAAAAACCGGTCACAAACCGGCCAACGGGGGCGCGACCCCCGAAACCCCTCCAGTATACTCCAGATATGGAACCTCATAAACTAAATAAAGTGTTCGCAAGATATATATGTAAACAGTCCTCAGTACACAACCCCACACTGGAGACTCAAGTCGGTCCGACACGACGTCGTGTAGGACCGACTTGGACATATAACATCGTCATAAGTTACAGTCTCCTTCGTGCGGGTTTTTTTGTGTATTGGTTCTAGTCTCCGTATTGTGACTTTAAATCTTATTCTTAAAAGAGTCCTCAGCTTTTTTTCCAACTTTTTATAATCCTTTTTTAAGGCTAAGTTTGGCAAGCGCGTAAGTTGGTGTGAGTTGGGCCCCGTCTAGCATGGGCCAGTAGGTCTCCTGCAGTGTTACTCTTATATCTTGTGCTCTTATCACCTTTATGTTGTATCTGTGTGTCTGTCCCTGGTATTGTTAGTCTTTCCTTTGGTTTTTGTCAGTGTGTCTGTCCTTGGGATTGTTAGTTCTTTCCTTGGTATTGTCCCGTGTGTTTTGTCCTTGGTATTGTTAGTCTTTCCTTGGTATGTCAGTGGTCTGTCCTTGGTATTGTTAGTGTGTCTGTCCTTGGTATTGTTAGGGTCTTCCTTGGTATTGTTAGTGTGTCTGTCCTTGGTTTGTCAGTGTGTCTGTCCCTTTGGGATTGTTAGTGTGTCTGTCCTTGGTATTGTCAGTGTGTCTGTCCTTGTATTGTTAGTGTGTCTGTCCTTGGTATTGTCAGTGGTTTTCCCTTGGTATTGTTAGTGTGTCTGTCCTTGGTATTGTCAGTGTGTCTGTCCTTTGGGATTGTTAGGTTTGTTCCCTTGGTATTGTCAGGGTCTTCCTTGGTATTGTCAGTGTTCGTCCTTGGTTATTTTCAGAGTGTCTGTCCTTGGTATTGTCAGTGTGTCTGTCCTTGGTATTGTCATGTGTCTGTCCTTGGTATTGTAGTGTGTCTGTCCTTGGTATTGTCGTGTGTCTGTCCTTGGTACTGTCATGTGTCTGTCTTGGTATTGTCAGTGTGTCTGTCCTTTGGTGTTGTCAGGTGTCTGTCCTTGGAATGTCAGTGTGTCTGTCCTTGGTAATGTTTGTCTTTTCCTTGGTTTTTGTCAGTGTGTCTGTCCTTGGATTGTTAGTCTTTCCTTGGATGTCAGTGTGTCTGTCCTTGGTTTTTGCATTGTCTGTCCCTTGGAACTGTCAGTGTGTCTGTCCCTGGAACTGTCAGTGTTCTGTCCCTTTGGTATTGTCAGTGTTCTGTCCTTGGTTTTTGTTAGTGTGCTTGTCCTTGGTATTGTCAGTGTGTGTGTCCTTGGTATTGTCGAGTTGTCTTGGACTGTCAGGTGTCTGCCTTGGTACTGTCAGTGTGTTTGTCCTTGGAACTGTCAGTGTGTTTTGCCCTTGGAACTGTCAGTGTGTCTGTCCTTGGTACTGTCAGTGTGTCTGTCCTTGCTTTTGTCAGTGTGTCTTTTCCCGGGAACTGTCAGTGGTCTGCCCTTTGGGTTTTTGGTGGTGATCTTTTTCTTGGGTACGTCAGTGTGTCTGCCCTTGGGTTTCTGCCGAATGTCTGTCCTTGGAACGTCAGTGTGTCTGCCCTTTTGGGAACTGTCAGTGTGTCTGCCCTTTGGTACCGCCCAGTGTGTCTGCCTTTGGTATTATCAGGTCTGCCCCTTGGTATTTGCCCCCCAGTTGTGTGCCCTTTGGGTTACTGTCAGGCCCTTTATTAGGGGAAAACTAACCATTACCCCCTTTTCTGTTTTTAAACTTTTTGCTTTAATTTCGTTTTGCAAAAGGGGCCCTCGTTTCTGGGCCCCTTTAAATTTCGAGGGGGACGATATAATAAAAAGGAAAAAAAAAAAATTGGGTTCCTCTTTTTTCGCCCCTAACATTGACGGCTTCATCATGGGTTGCCTTTGTATTTCGGGTTCCCAAAATTTCAGTGTCAACAAAAAGGGGGGGTCACCCCCAAAAGATTTTTGTTTTGGTCGTGAATATAAAGGGAAAGATATTGCTCTTTGAAAAAAATTTTTTTTCCTGATATCTGAGGTTTTTTAAAGGAAAGCCAAGTTTAAAATGGGAGTAGAAGATTTGGATGGATGTTAGCAAGGAAAAATTTAAAAGAAAGATAAGATAAAATTTTGTTCGGTTTTGGGAACTCCGGAGGGTTTTACCCCTTTGGATAACCCAAGAAATTTGTGCGTCGTCGAGGACTTCTGTCTTTTTTCCTTTGGGGGTTCCTTCAGTCTTGTTCCTAGGATGCCCCCCACCCCAGTCAACTAAACCCAGGTACCTACTTACTTGCTAGATGAAGGGGAACAAAAGGTGCAAGGAAACATGCCTAATTTTTCCCCCCGGCCCCGGAATTGAACCAGGGACACCCAGTGTTTTGAACGAGAGCGTTCGTTGGTTTTTTCCAAAGGGGCAAAGTTTTCGTGTAATATTTTCTATTAAAATCCGGCGGAATGGGTCTGCCACATGTAAAATTTAGTGAAAGTTTTGGTGTAAAAATTAGTTCCCCAAAATTAGTTTGGTGAATATCTTGTTTCCAGGCGGTTTTCCCTTTCCCTCCCCATTTTCCCTTCCTCTTTCGCTATCTCCTTTCCCCCAAAAAACCCCCCTTTTAAAACTTTAAGATTCGTCCCCCTCGCAAAGGCTTGAAGCCCAATTTTGTTTAAAAAAACCTTACGCCCTCTGTTGAAGTTTGGGGAAACTGTTCTGTGTAATAAAAAATGTTCGTCAGTTTTCCTTCACTTGTTTAAAGTGTGTTTTTTCCCCTTTTAATCTCTGGGGTTTCGAACCTTTTTTTTAAAGGCTTTAAAAACCTGTTAAAACACCCCTGTGTTCTATTCTGCTTGAAATTATTAGTTCCAATGGGGGAGAGAGGGGGGAAAAGAGAGGAAAAAGGAGGGGGGGGGGGAAAGAGAAAGAGGAGGGGGAGGGGGGGGAGGAGAGGGGGAAAAGAGAGAGGGGAGGGGGGGGGGGAGACAAAAAGAGAAAAGAGGGGAGAGGAGAGAGGGGAGGGGGGAAAAAGAGAGAAGAGAGAGAGAAGAAGGAGGGGAAGAGAGGGGGGAGAGAGAAAAGGGAAGAGGGAAGGGGGAAATACTTTTGCACACAAACGCCCCCCCTGTTTATTCAAATAGCAACGAGGGTTTGCAATCATTCATGCAAAAAAAAATTGGGAATTAAAGGGCTCCCCTGCTGCTGCAGGTCGTGATCACTTAACACGGGGACCAGTTAACCCTCTACTCACGGGGAAATAAAACTGTTTTGGGAACTCTGAAAACTGTAGCTTTTCCTGGAAAAGAACTAAATCGTTTGAAAACCCATTTTTGGCTTTGAGCCCCTAATCCCCGGGAAAAAACAGGGGGTTATTACCGTGTTAAAGGAAGGGGGGGCGGAAGAAAGGGGGTTTTTTATGATTTACCTTTCTTTTGGGGAACTGTGAGCAAAGAAAACATTGATGAAAGTTTCATTTGGAAAACCGATCCAGCCGGACTTAAAACCCGGGAAAGGGGGGGTAAAAATGGGTTTTTCACTTTAAAGAAGAGGGGGGATGTTGCAGTCTGGGGGGGAGTTTCTGAACTGAGATGTCAGCAGTTTCGGGGCAAGACAAAAATTAAAGGGAATGACAGGGTTTATTTTCTTTCCACCTCCCTCGGTGGGAGACGCCTGGTGTGATATATATAATTAATATATATATATTTATATAAAAATATATATATATAAAATATATAAAAAATATATATAAAAAATTTTAATATTAATAATAAAAAATTCGTCCCCCACCCTATAAAAATTATTAAAATTTGGTTTTTTTCCCCCCCCCCGGAAAAGAAAAATATTTGTTTCCCCCTTTTCCCCCCATTGTAAAAACCCAAAAAAAGGGGGTCCTCCCCCATATGAAAACATAATAAGGGTTTCCCCCCCACTGTAAAAATTTTAATTTTGGGTTTTTCCCCCCCCCACTTTTAAAAACATAAGGGTTTTCCCCTCCCCCACTGAAAAAACCTGAATATTGTTTTCCTTCCCCCGGGTGAAAACTTTTAATTTTTTTCCCCCCCACTGTGAAACAAAAATTGGTTTTCCCTTTCCCCCCCTGAAAAAAAACTCATAAGGGTTTTCCCTTTCCCCCTCTGGGGAAAAAAACCCTCAAAAACCCCCAATGCTGTTTTAATTCTTTCATTAGTCCGACAGATGGGTGGGGGTGGGGGGGGTTGGGGTTTGAGGGGGGGGTGGGGGGGGGGGGGGTTTTTGTTGGGGGGTTTTGGGAGTTTCCAAGCTCTTTAAAAACCCAAAGTGGAAAATTTCGGGGCTCTTCAATATTTGTTATCGCGAGTTGTGGGTGCTATAACAAAGGGCCTTCCACTGAAAACATTTTGGAGAAAACCCATTTTGCACCCCCCCCGGGGGCTCATTCAAATTTCAGAGCCGGGTGTAAATTTCTGGGGTGGGGAGAGGGGGCTCAGAGCCGGGATTTTAAAAACGGGACACAAGTGCCACCCCAATAACTCCCTCGGGGAAATTTTTATCACCTTTTTTGTTTTTCATTTCCCCCCAACAAAAACTATAAAAGTTACACGCATAGAAAAATTTGTTCAAAAGGGGGTTTTTTGGACGGTGTGGGTTTTGGAGGGGGGGGGGAAGGGAGGGGAGGGGGGAAAGGGGTTTGGGTCTGTTGGTGGCGGGCGGTCCAAATGGGGTTTCGGTGGTTCAAATTTTGGTTGGTTGTGTCTGGAGGGGGGCGCTGGGTCTGGTTAAATGGGGTCGAAAGGTTGATGGTAGGGAAATGGGGGGTTTAAAGTGGGGATTTTTGTATTTTTATAAGTTATTTCCTTTCTGTAGTGTCATACGAAGATGCCACAAAAAAAATAGGATTTTCAGGGAGGAAAAATTTTCAAATATTTCTCTGGAAATTCGAGGTTTTTAAAAAACAGGAATGGAGTAAAAAAACGAATTCAAAGCAACCAAAAGAGCAAAGAGACTAACAAAAAGAACGTAGAGAAATGGAAGCCCCACACTATAAAAAAACACAAACAATGAAAAACAATAACTTCCACAGGGGGAATGATAGACTGGATACACAAAACCTTAAAAAAACGAGAGATCCCCCAATCACTGAGGGATTCCTTTAAGTCACTTTTTTTCCTTTTGGCTGGAATTTTTTTTGAACTTTTACGGACCTTTTGAAAAGGGGGCAAAAATTCAGATCTTAAAAATTGTCCAGAGATATTTCTCCCCGCATAAACCACCCAAAGGGCATCGAAATTGTTGGGGCGTTAAATTTCCCACCCAAGCTTACTCCCAAAAACACTGAGAGAAAAAATTGCAGGGAAAAAACCAAACCTGCCTTATCCAAACAAACAAAAAACCCAATCCTGACCTATCCCAACTATCCAAAACCAACCCTAAAAAATCCTAACGGATTCAAAAACAATCGTAACCTAAAAAAACCTGCCCTTTTTTCCCTTTTTTTAGAGTTTGGGGAGAGTAAACGCGGGGAGGACGGTGAAGTGTTGCTAATTTATTGATTTCCTCAGATACCTTTCTTGAAACCCACGCACATGCACGAGCACGCAAAAGAAAGCATGCTTTCCCTCTAAAAGAAATGACGAAGGGTAGGGGCCGGGGCCCCATCCAATCACAGATACAAAAATTTTACACCGCATGTAAAATCACGCATTTCGGAAGAACACAAAACTCAAGACTTAGACTCGAAAGAAACAAAAAATTAATATATTTTTATTTTTAATTAATATTTTTTATATAAAAATATATATATATATAAATATATATTTTTAAAAATATAAATTTTTATTTTTATATATAAAATTTTTATATATATATATATTTTAAAAAAAAAGGGTTAAAATTTTTTTTAAACAAGTAATATTCCTGTCCCTTTAAATTCAGATAAAACTTTTGCCAAAAAGAAAAGGGGGGAAGGGGGATTTTTTTATTTCAAATATCTTTTTTAAATTAAAAAAGATTAAATTAAAAAAAAACGGGGAAACGGAAAACAAGAACTTGAATGCATATTGCATGTAATTTTAATAAAAAATTAAAACATTTTACTGCATCAGTTATTATGTTTTACATTTACTATTTTAAATTGTTAGAATAAACCGGAAGTTTCAGTTTTTTTTTGGGTTTCTGCAGCAGCATACGTTCCGCATAATTTTTGGATTGCACGTTCCCACACTATTACTTCTTGGTATGTTGAGTGCGGAGGGCCCCTGTTTTTCGTTTTTTTCAATGATTTTAAAATTTTTTTTTTGTAAACTTTCAACATTTTTGAAAAATTTTCTTGTAAAGTATTTTCTGGTACAGCTAAATCGGAAACCAATAATCTTTTCCGGGTGTATAAAGAATTACATATCTTCTCCAAAAGCCCTTCCCCGTCTTGTGGTTTTTTAAAAAATGAAAAAAAGGGAAAAAAACCTAAATGGCCCCTTTAAATTCCACCTGGAAATGTTGTTTTTTTGGGAAATTTTTTTGAAATTTTAACAGGGTAATTGCCTTTTTCTTCCAAAAACCTGAACCTCGTTTTTGATGGTACATTGCTTATTTAATTTAATTTTTAATTTTTAAAGCCAGCCGTAATGTTTGGGCATTTTTTTTTAAGGGGCTTTGGCATATTGCTTTACCTTTTTTTTTCCCTCTGTTTGTATGCAAAAAATTACTTAAAAAAAATAAATAAATAAATAAAATAAAATAAATAAATAAATTTCCCTTATCTTTTCTCCATACGTTTTATGGAGGTTCTCTTTTGTTCCTTTAAAAACAGTTCTAAAACTTAAAAAATTTTACAGTGCCCTTGAATTTTCCAAATATGAAAATTAAACCCCCCACTTTCGGGAAACCTGAAAAATATTATCAGAAAAAGGGGTTTGCTAGGGGAACCCCTCCTTGTAAAAATTTTCCGAGTGTCCTCAAGATCACGGGGAAAAAACTTTGAAGCTCTGCTGAAATGCGTGTTTCCCTTTGTGGGGATCGCTGCCCCGGGGGAGTTTAAGGTGATGCGTACGTTGGGGCTGTCTCGGGAGGCGGTAAAAAGGTTTCGAAAGGGTCGAGTCCCTGGCCGGCCGCAGTTTGGTAAATGATTTAAAAAATCACTTGTTTTTCTTTATAATATTTTTATATTTTTATTTTATAATATATATATATTTTTTATTTTAATTTATATATTTTTATATTTTATTTTTAAAATAAAATATATATTAAAAAATAAAACATATATTTTAATATATTTTTTATAAAATTTTATATATATAAAATTTTATATTATAAAGTATATATATATATATATATATATTTATATATATATATATATTTTTATATATTTTATTTTATATAAAAATATATATTTTTTTTGCAAAACAACCAGGGGGGGATTTTGGAATGATAGCACTAGGTTTTTTGGTTTTTCAATCAATTCATCATCAGTAGCTTCAATTTTACAAAAAAGAGGGGGAAAAGTCCAATTTAAATTTCCCGTTCAGGGGAAGTTTTTTTTGTCAAAAAAGATGGGGGGGGGCAGGGGGACGCTAATTCCCCCGGGGACTTTCCCATACCCAGTGGCAAAAAATTTTTAATAACAAAAATATTTCATTAGGTTGAAAAATGATATGATATACCCATGATAAAGTTAGACAGGGTACAGCAATTGCCATGGGAAATTTCTGGGCTTTTGGGAAACGGGTCCACGGGGACTCACAAAAAACCCAAAAAGGGAGAATCTGTAGTTTATCCAAGGAAGGGGCCCATATTTTATCTATTAACAAGATTATTGGGCAAATCTTTTTTAAACCCTTTCAAAAAACAAGCGGGAAAACAGGCCCAATTTTCCCGATGTGGAACTGCAAACTTAAGACAGTCCTAAGCATTCATATAGGAATTTTTTTTTTTGGGGCTTTGTATGAAAGCCTCGATTATAAACGAATAAATTTTTTTGAGCAAGCCCCACTTTTTTTATATAATGAATTTTTATATTTTTTATAAATGCGTTTCTACAATATTTCATTAAGCCAAAGAAGAAAACAAAAAATGATTCTGGCTTCTAAATCATTTTTCAGATTTTGCTGAAAGACTTATTGTGGAGGGAAAATTGATCTGTTTCCTGCCCCTTTGTTTTTCGAATATCGTGTTTTTGGAAATCCTAACGTCTAGAGGCCTCCCAGCTTATTCCACATAAAAAAAAGTTGAAAACCTTGCAACCCCCCCTTTTAAAAAAACCGCCAACACAATTTTTGAGGAAAATTCTTAAAAGGGCTTTCAACAGTCCATCAAATTTAAAAATACTTGATTTTAAAATATTTTAAGGGTGTTCACGGGTTAAATTTGAGTGTTTTTTCCCGTTTCGTTATTTTATCTGGAAGAAAAATTTAAAATTGGGGTTCTCTTTTTGATTTTTTTGATAAAAAATCCCCATTACTGGCTTTTTAAGTTGTGTATAGTTAAAGGGCAATTTAAAACTGAAAGGGAAAATTTTTACTCTCAATGCCCAGGGATTGGCTATAGGAAATAAATTTTTTTTTCCCCTACTAAGCAATTTTGTATATGGAGTTTTTAAAACGAGGCTGTTGAAAGAAAATCCTGTCCTGTAAAGGAAAATTGTTCATGTATGTGGTTGAAATTTTTTTGTGACTTTGGCCAAAGAATGGCCCTGGATACTTTTTCTACCGATTTTAACATCTGGTCCTGCTATTAAATTCCCATGGGGGAGGAAGTGGAAGCAAAACTTCCTTTCTTAAAATGTGTTGATACACTGGGGTTGTTTAGAAAGTTCAAGTTTACAGTTTTATAGGAAGGCCCCTAATTTTGTGCTCTTGCATTCACTGCTATTTAAACCCTTTGAGACAAAAGTAAAAAGGAGTATTTTCTTAACAAATTTTTTGAGAGCTTACCGAGTTTGCAGCCCAGAATTTTTTGATGAAGAAATTATTTTTCCTTTTTTTTTCTACAATTTACATTACAAAAAAACCCAGCCTTTAAAATGACTTCCAGGACAAAATTATACAGAAAGCCTTTTGTTATGCAAAGTATTTCGGGAAAATTTAAGGCAATTTTGCCCTTTGGGAAGTGACCCACACCAATCGACAAAACACCCAGGTACCCTTTTTTAACCCGGAGGGGGTGAACATATAAAACTGATGAAAGGAAACACCCCCAAATTTGTTTAACCCTCTCGGGGAAATCAAACCCCGGTTTCCCTACCAGGGAAGTGAGAGTTTTTTTTCACCGGGCCCCATGGACCATCATGGCAAAAAAACTGCAGTATCTAAGGATTTTTTGGTTTCACCCTTGGGGCCCTGGGGAAAATTTATAACAGATAAACCTAGGTTAAAACCTAGTTCAAGAATTTTGGGGTTCTCCCAAAAAATTGAGAATTTTTCGGGCCCTTTCCCGAATGATTTTAAAATTTTTAACTTTAAAAAGTATTTTTTAAATTTCCCAGGGAACTTTTTTAAAAGCACTTTGATAAAGAATTCTAAAACTTTGTGTTAGGGGTTTTTAAACAGAACTGGTTGCAAAGGTTTGAAAACTTATCTTACGTGTGACAGACCACAAAACCCCGATTTTAGGTTATCCAACATAAAATTTTTGATATGAATCCACGGGAAATTTAAAATTTTTTTTTTCGGGACATCAGAGTCTGCAAAAACCCTTTTTCCCAAATTGGTCAGGAAGCCGGGGAGTCTTTGGGTCCCTTGCTTCTTTTTGGCATGAACGAAATATTGTGAACTGAAAATTTAAAAAAAAGGAAATGTTCATTAAAAAATTTAATAGTTAGGCTTATTAAACCCAGTTTCGTTTAAAATGAGGCTTTCATGTATACCTAAACAAGCCTTCAATATGAATGCTTTTAATTATTTTAAGTTTTTGTAGATCCACATGAAAAATTTTGGGGGCCTGTTTTCCTACTTGTTTCTTAACGATTAACCAGTTTTGTTTAAACTATAGCCGTCTTCCTATGGAAAAAACTACAGAGGGTGTCCCTTTAGGTTCAAGGATTTCCCCCCGGGGCCCCCTTTTCAAAAATGCACAGAAATTTCCTATGGCAATTGTAGATGTTTCTTATTCAAATGTAGTTTTTAAAACATTTCGAAGTCTGACCAAATTTTTTTGATAAGTGCCCATTTTTAATAATGTTATGTTCATTGGGGCCCAAATTAATTAGAATATCAGAACTTTTTTGGACAAAACTTTCTTTTAATGCTTAATATTCAATCTTTTTGAACTGGGTAGGGGAAAAGTCTGGGGAAAAATTAGCGCCCTCCTGCCCCCCTTCCTCTTTGAGAAAAAAAACGTTCTCCTAACAAATTTTTCCCTGGATTCCTCCCTTTTCTGCAAATTGCAAGCTTCTGGATGTGTTAAATTGCAACAAAAAAACCCCTAAGTTATCATTTCAACTCCCCCCCGGGGGTTTGGGGTTTGTTTGCATATTATATATAAAATATTTTTAAATATAATATATATTTATAAATATATATTTTAAAATATATATATATTTTTTAAATATAAATATATATATATATAAATTTTTTAATATTTTAAAATTTTAAATAAAATTTAAAAAGTGGTCCCCGACTATGATAAACCCCCAACTCGAAAAAATTATGAAAGTTTTTTTTTTGGGTTTCTGAAACTGCTAACCAAATTTACAGTTTTCCTTTTGGGAAAAAACCGGGGTGGGAAATGTCCCCTTTCCCCCGCCTTCGGGAAACAAAATTAAAATCGTAAGTGGGGGGGCCCAATATAAAAAAATTAAAAATTTTTATAAATTAAAAAATATATATAAAAATTTAAAAATATATTATATTTATATATATATATACCCAGGGAAAGAAGGGGAAAAACGGGAATTTTCCCTCCGTAACCCATGTGGGTTGAAAGGGAGGCGACTAAAATCCCGGGAGAAAAGGGTTTTAAAAACCCCTTTCCCGTAAAAATTACTAAAAAAAAGAGAAACTTTTGTTTTTTTTTTTTTTTTGGGCCACCCCCTGCCTTGGTGGGATACGGCTGGGGGTTTGAAAAAGAAAAAAAAAAATATTATTATAATAATATAAAAAATATATATTATAAAAATATATATATAAAATTTTATATAATATAAAATTATATATAAAAATATTATAAAATTATTTTAAAAAATTATTGTAAAAATAAAATATTGTTTTTTTTAGTGGGTTTGGTAGTAACACCCCCAAAGGGGGGTACAAACGCCAGAAAAAAGGTGAAAGGGGGAAACCCATGAAAATTGCTTTACACAATGGTTACTTTTGCTTTTTGCCCTTTTTTTTTCGTCTGATAAACACGCAAGAAAACGGGTAAAATTTTTTCACTTTTACCGGCACAAAGGGTTTTCCGCTGCACTTGTAGGGAACACGTTATGTATACACCCCTTTTCAAATTAAAATTTTTTTTAATTTTTTTTTTTTTGCAAGTTTACAGTGTGTTTTAAAAATGTTGTAGATAAGTAGTTTCCCAGTTTGTTTTTTAAAAACCCAACAAACATCCCCTAGGAAAAATTTAGGGCAGACTAAATTTAAAAGGGGTTTAAAAGGACTATTTTTTTCTGGGACAAATGTCATTGGTTGTTAAAGTTGTACATCGGGTTTTTAAATATAAGAAAACAGAAAAATTGCCCTCAAATTACAAATGGGAATTTTAAAAATGAGAAAAAAGTTGAAAGAAATATCCCAGGTTGTATATATCAACATTTAAATAATAAAAAATTTAAAAAATGGGAATTTTACAATGGCCATGTTGAAATATTTAAAAATATGAGATTGTTAAAAATTGGTATAAGTCAAAAAATTTTGTGCAGTTTTTGATTTTTTTACAATGAAATACGAGAAATTTTAATAAACTTTGAGAATGTATTTTTGATTTTTGGATTAGGGTTTTTCCCTAGTGACCTGGCACAGATGTGGTAATTGAGGTGAATTTAAAACCAGCGGAAAATTTTTTTTTTTTTGGGTTTAGTGGGTTTTTAAAAAATTTCCTAAAGGACGGGGCCCTTTTAAAAAATTGATTTGGGGGCCCCAAAGGGGAGTCCTTTAGTGTCTTTTTTAAAAGTTGGAAAAATTTTCCCAAGTTTTTTTAAAAAAGGGGGCCCTTTAAGTGCTGCTTTTTAAAGGGGAAGGGAAGGGGAAAGGGAGGGCTTGAAATTTTTTTGTTTGTTTTAAATAAAAAAGGGGGTTTAAAATTTTTTTGAAGGATTTTTTCTTTTTTTTTCACGGGGGGAGGTTTTTCCTGGGGGAGCCAGGTGTGTAAAAAAAAAAAATTTTGGGAAAATAGGCAGGTTTAAACCCCTTTTCCCGAAAAATTAAAAGGGTAAAAAAAATAAATTTTTATAAAAATTTTTTCCTTTTTTTTCCACCCGGGCCGGGGGGAAGCCCTTTTTAAAAAAAAAAATATATGGAAAAATATCAGAGGAAAAAATTAGAAAGAAAAGGGGGGAGCCCGGGTTTGGGGAAACATTTTTTTTTTTTAAAAAAAAAAACCAAAAAGGGGCTGTTCAAAGAAAAATTTACCAAAAATTGAGTTAAAAAGGGAAGTCAGGAAAAGGTCCCGGGGCCCTTTCAATTTTTGGGAAACAAAAGAGTTTAAAGGACGGGGAATTGTTTACCCTTAAAGAATGGGTTTTTAAGAGACCCTTTTTAAGAAGCCGGGACTGGAACCCATTAGCAAATATTCTAAAAGCAAAAAAATTAAGTGAACACCCCAACCCACCCCAAAAACCCCAACACACAAAAAAAAAAAAAACCAAATACAAAAAAAAATATATATATATATATATTATATAAATATATAGATATATATTTATATATATTATATAAATATATTTTTATATAAAAATTTTTAAAAAATTTTTAAATATATTTTAATATATATATAAAATATATATATATTATATATTTATATTTATATATATTAAAAAATATTATATGCAAAAGATCACAGTAAACAGGGATTTAAAATAGGGCAAAAAAACCCACTTTGAAAGAATAGAAAAATTTCCCAAAGCGTTTTTCGTGATACTCACTTATCCCAAAGGAAAATAATAGTTCCTTTATAATTTTGGGTTGCCCCGAAAGCGCTTGGAATTTCTCTATTCTTTCAGAGTGGTTGTTTTTCAATATATTTTATATATATAATATATAATAAAATATATATAATTTATATAAATATATTTATATATTTTATATATAATATTTTTTAATATATTATACAAAATAAAATACACCCACGCACAAAAGACGCACATATACCCTCCAAAACTAGTTTTAAGGGACGGGTTGAAAAAGCTCATGAAGCAGGGGAAGAGTGGACCTAGTAACGACCAGCGAAAAAGGGCCGGGGCCCGGGGGCTATGACTCGACCCCCTGAAAACCCCAAAAAGGTAAGAATACACTCCCCCCAACCCACACAACACAGAGGAGCTAAAACTCGGGCCCTCGCAAAACAACACGGTGAGGACAAACACAAAGTGTAATAGGGTTTTGCTGCAAACAAAACCCAGACATAAAAAGCTTTACCCAAAAACGCCCGATCAAGTGAAATCAATAATTTCCCCCTCGGGGTCACCCTTTACCAACCAAAAGCTAATTTGTTTTTTTCGTAAAAACAACTTAAAAAAAATTTTTAAAACCCGGGTTTCAAAAGGGCCACTTATATATTTTTTATATTATATTTTTTATATATATATAATTTTTATATAATATATAATATATTTTTTGGGAAAAAAATTATTCTTTTAAAAAAATATCTTATATAAATAAAATTTTTATAATAATTGAAATCATTAGATTTTTAAAAAAATATTTTTATTTTTTAATTTTTAAATTATTTAAAAAATTAAAATAATTTATTATTATAAATTTTAAATTTTTTTTTAAAGGGGGGGGGAATTTTTGGTTTTTTGGGGGAAAAAACCCCAAAATTTTTTTTTTAAAAATTAAGGGAAAAAAATTTATTTCTTTTAAACCCTTTAAAGAAAATTTTTTTGAAAATTTTTTTTAAAATATTTTTTCTAATTGGACCCGAAATTTAAAGAATAATTTTTATAAATATATAATAAAAGTTTTATGTTATAATTATAAGGGGAAAAATTATTAAATTAAATCCTAAATAAAAATTATATTAAAATAATTTTAAAAAAAATTTTAAAAATTTTTAAAAATTTTTTAAAATTAATATTTTTATGAAATTTATATAAAAAATAATAATGTAAATTTAAAAATTTTTTTTTACCCGAAGGTGGGGTCCCCTTCCCGGTGTAAAAGGGGGACCCAAGGTGGGGAATGGATAAAAAGGCCCCTTCCCGGGAAAGGGGGGATAAAACTGGGGTTTTTTCCCGGCCCGTTTGAAAAATTGGGGGGGCCCCTTAAAACCCCCCATCCCTTTTTAGGTTTTATAATTTTTTCCCCCTTTCCAAAAGGAATTTTCCCCTTCATTTAGGACAAAACCTTAAGAATTTTCTTGTTTTTAAAAAAAAAAAAGGGGGGCATAAGGAAAAGTTTTTTTTTTTGGGGGCGGGGTTCCCAATAAAGGTTAAAAACCAACCAAAAAACCCCAAGCTTGGGGGGTTCCCAAAGGCAGGGTCTTTTCCCCCTTTTAACAACCCAATGAAAAACCGTTTTGGCAAAACTATTGCCCATCCCCCGTTTTTTGTTTTTTTTGGGGGGAGGTCCTTGGTTTTGGGGCCTCTTTTTTCCCCATTTTGGCCCAAAGGGTTTTTGGCCTGGGAACAAACCCCAAAATTTTTGGGGAAAGTTCCCCCCAAGTTCTGGGGCAATTGGGACCCCAAAAACGGGGGTTTCCTCTGTTTTATTTAATTGGGACACCAAGGTTTGTTTACAAGTTTAGTTTTTTGGGGGGGGTTCCCACCCCGCCCCGTTTTTCCCCAGGGGTAAGGGGTTTAAAGTTTAACTTTTCGTTTAAAAAAATTAAATTTTTGGGGCCTCCAAAGGAAAATTACCTGCCCATTAAAAAAAAATTTCCCCCTGACAGGGTTTTTAAATTTTGGGTTTAATCCCCCTTTTTGAAGGTTGGGGGGGATCTTTTAGGGAAATTTGTCCAAAACCCCTTTTTGGGCAAAAAACCCCAAAGCCTTTGTGGGAAAAAAAGGTAACCCAAGGATCGTTGGTGGTGTCCAAGGATTTTGGCCTTTTATTTTGTTTGTCCCAATTTTCCTTAACTTTCCCAAAATTTTCTCCCCTGAGGAAAATTGGGGTCCAAAATTGGCCCCCTTTTTTTTTCCCCCTTTCCCAAGGAGGTTGGGGGCTTTCCCAGCAAGACATATTTTGGGGGGAATGACTGCCCGCTCCGGTAGTTTTTTTATCTCACTGCAAATTTTCACTTTTTTTCTTTACTGAGTGATTCACAATTTGGGGTGGGTTTTAGGGCGAGAAACCCTTTCCCGTCCCCGGGGTTTTTTACCTGTGAAAGGGGCATGTATGAGGGACCTTTTTTACCCCTTTTCTATTTTGCCATCCCTAGGAACCCGATGTTTGCTTGTGGTCCCGTCGACTGTGATTTTCCCCAAAATGCTATTAAAAGGGAAAAGAAATGGTGCAAGAGGACTCCTTTTTTTTTGGACACCCTCCGATGATGGATTTCAAGCTCTCCAAAGAGGAAAACATGAAATTTCCCTTTCTATACCCAGGGTGAAACAAAAGGGGGGGGACCAGGGAAAAAGTTTTGTACGGGTTTTAATACCCAAGTTCCCCTTTTTTAGGAGATTGAACGCATTTTTTGAAATTAATTTTACCCCTGCATTGTCCAAGGCAGGGGTTTTTTGTATACCCCCCTTGTTTTCTTTAAAACCCTTCTTCACTTCCCGAGAGACCCCAAAGCCAAGTGGTTTTGGGTTTAAGCATCCAAGGGTGCCTTTGCCCCGAATTTCTTCGGACAGCAGCCCTTTTTTACGGGCGGCGGTTTAAGGGGTTGCCTACTGCCCAAATTTTCCGAATTCCTCCATCCTTTTTTTTTTAAGTGCACAAAATGTTTGCACCAAAAAAAAAAAGGTCCCTTAAATTTTATCAGGGAAACAGACCAAACCAAGGAAAATTTTTGACGAACCTTGTGATCTCGAAAGCGTGTCTCTGGCCCAAATTTTCCCCCCTAAACCCGGATTAACCCCTTTCCTTTAAATGCTGTGGCCTAAATTCCAGTGTAAAACCCCCCGCAGAGCCAGATGGGAACGACATTATTTCTTTGTAAAAATCTGAGTCTTTTCCCAAACATTGGTTTCCCCTAGTGGGGGCAGGGGTTTTTGGAACTGTTTGGGGCCCCTGGTTTCCCCTGGCAGGGTTTTCCTCTTTAAATGCTTCAGGGCCCTGTCGCATTCCCCCCGGGAAAACAACTGTATCTTCACTGGTTAAAATTTGATTGGGGGGGCCCCCCCCGTGTGGCCCCCTTCAATTTTTTTGCTCACTTGGGCTCTGCTTTTTTACTGGGCAGTAGAGTGGGGTTTTGGGGGGTTTTGCCTCTCCCTTTTTTGGGGTTGGGCGGGGGGGCGAAGAGGTTTAAAATCTAGGAAAAAACCCCTTTTAAGGGGTTTTTTTATCATTGAGGCTAGCCTCTTTCCCCTTCTTTCCGGGACAGCTAAGCGAAAATTGCCAAAAAGTACCAATTGTGGCCTTTCCCTTTATGGTTGGGGAGCCCTTTAAGATTGTGGAACCCTCGTTTACTTTTTTTAGGGGGTCTGTTTAAATTTTCCCAGTGCGTGTGGACGGGCTGCTTTGGGAATGTGTGAAAAGGGTTTCCCCGTTTTCCGTTGCTTTAATTGCTTTCCAAAAATTGTCTGATGAGATAAATCTGTTGGAGTGGGTTCAGGGGCCTGAGATGGCTCTTTTCCCTTTCCCCCAAGGGGGCATCCTGAACCAGGGCAATAAACCCTGTTTGCGGAGGAAAACCCTTAGAATTGGGACAACGAAGCTGTAACAAGACCGACACTTTTCCCCTCCTAGTATTCCAGCCGTGCCCCTTTCCCCCGGCTGTTGCCCTTTCCCCCTTTGGGTTTGCATCCATCTGCTAACCCAAGGGAACATCTAGATCTGTCTTCAGGGTAAATTATTTTATATATTTATATATTTTATATAATATATATATATATATATTTATAATATATAATATTATATTTATAATTATATATAATATATATTTTAATTATATATATTTATATTTATAAATATATAATAATATTTATTAAAATTTTTTTATAAATAAAAATTTTTAGTAAAATAATTATATTATTATTTATAGATTTTTTTTAAAAAATTTATTTTAATTTTCGGCCGGAATATGTAAAATTGGGTTTAAAGGGGGAAGGAAAAACCTTAAAATTAAAAAACCCTTTTTAAAAATTCCCTTAAGGTTTGGGAAATTTTTTTTAATGAAGCAAAAATTATTTTCACCGGGGAAAAAGGGAAAAACTTAGAAAAATTTTACCTTTAAAATTTAACCGGGGGGGGCCCCCAAAATTTTTTTAAAAAGGGGGGTAAAAAAAATTTTAAAATAATTTACAAAAAATTACAAAAAACACAATTAAAAATTTTTTTTCCCTTCTCCCCGAAATTATTTTTCCAAAACATAACAGTTTTTTCTTTTTTCCTTATAAAAAACTTTTTTAAGCCAAAAATTCCGCCAAATTTTCAATATTCCCACGCAATATTTTATTTAAAATTTTTAAATATAATTAAAAAAAATTTTATTATTATGAATTTTAAAAATTTTTTTATAAAATTTAACACCCCCTTTTTTTTTTGGCAGACGTTTGGTTTTTTTGCCCCTTTTTGGAAAATTAACCAAAATATTTTCTTTCTCCCGGAACACAAAGCTTTTATTAAAATTTTACGGGGGTACTAAGAGGGGCATTTAATAACGCCCTTCGGATTGGGTTATTTTTCCTTTTAAAAAGGTTTAAAAAAAAACCGGATTTAAACCTTTTTTTAAAGGCTTCAACAAGTTTATGTTGGTTTTAATTTTACGCTTCCCGGGGGGCCACTTTGAACATTTTTAAAAAAAATAATTTTTGAACTGATTTGGGAAAAATCCATGGTGGGGGCCCTTTTACCCAACCTGGGGTTTTGGCCAAAGGTTGTTTAGAAGAAAATAAGAATAAGGTTGTAAGAATTTTTTATAATATAGAAAGATTTTAAAAAATAGAGTATGAGATTTGAGAATTTATTTAATGAAATTTTTTATTATACAAATAAATGTGATTATTTATAAAAATTTTTAAGTTTTAAAAAAAAAGATTATAATATTTAACAGTTGTAATATTTTATTGTAAAGATTTTTAAATAAGTGAATTAACAAAGAGAATTTTATTATATGTATTGTTAAATAATTTAGTGGAAAAAGTTTAATATATGTGTTTAAATTTTTGGGGAATGAGATGATTATGTTTTAAATGGTTTGTTGAAAATGAAAAATTTTTATCTTTAGGTATAAGAGAAAACGTGATATAGAATGTGAATGTGAAGGTAGTTTTTGGAAGAGATGTTCTTTAATAATGAGGGGGAAATTAGGTAGTTTGTTATTTTTATTTTAAAGGGTTTATTAAAAAAATATTTGTATTTTTAATTATTAAGTTATATAGTTTAAATAAAAGTGACCTAATAGTTTGTTGTATTTATTGTTAAGATTTATGTATAATGTTTTAGAAAACAAATATTATTTGGTTTAGTGCTGTTTGGGAATATATGAATAGAAGTTGTATTGTTAGTAGTTAGGTATAGTAGTTGGGAAGGGAGTAGTAGTAGTAGTAGTAGTAAATTGTAGTAGTAGTGTAGTTGTAGTAGTAGAAGTAGTTTTGTTTAAAAGTAGTTGTAAAAGGGAGGGAGTAGTAGTAGTATTAGCAATTTCTAGTAAAAAACAAAAACCCAAAATAGCGGTAGTAGTAGTAGTTTAAAACTAATAATAAGGGGGTTAAACTATAGATTAGCATAGTAACAACAAGTGGGTCCCTGGAAAAAAATTATTCAGCATTCCTCAAATTTCCCGTTAATTGCAATTTTACATTTTTTCCCAAACCCTCATGAACAAACGTCCCCCCTTCCTTCTTTTTTTTTTTTTATCTTACAGGGAGTTTCCCGGAAAATTTTGAGGGGGGGGGGAGAGGGCTTATTATTTGTCTCCCCCCTTTTTTTCATCCCGATAAAAATCCCGTACCAAACATCAAGAGTGATGGGTTTTCCCCTGTTCCCACCTCCCCTTTTAAACCCCAAGTCTAAAAAGCAATATAATCGGGTTTTATTTTTACCTTTTTTTTTTCGGAACCCTATATACCCCCACATAAATTCCACTATAAATTTTTATTCCCAAAAGAAAGTCATTACCTAAAGGCAAGGTTTATGTTTCCAGGGGAAAAGTGTTTTCGTTGCACCGGGGCCCTTTGTTGCTGCACTTCGGGGCAGTGGGGTTCCCCGATTTAAAACTGTTGCTCGCTCGACGTTCACTGTGTGGACCCTCTTTATTTTGTACATTCCCCCAAAAGGGATTTCCTGACGTCTTAAGAAAGCTGCGTCATTTTAAAATTTTTCCTTTTTCTTTTTTCGACACACGACTCTCCCGTTTAAAGAAATAATAAAAAAATTTTATAATTTTGACTAAAAAAGGGGATCTGTTTCAGACTTTTTATCTTTTTTTAGTAAAATTTTAAATTATCGTTTCCCGTGGCTGGGGTCTTGCGGGAAAACTTTCACTCTCCTGTTAAAAACGACACTGAAACACAACCCCCTTTTTTTTTTTTAACACGCGTCCCCCTTACATTTAATTTTTGTTTTAAAAGGGGTATACGGTTTGTATAAATGTTTTTTTTTTAAAAGTTACCGGGTTTTTACATCTAAGGGCCCAAAAACGGACAAAAAGAAAATATTGTTTGTTTTTTAAAAAAAAAGGGAACCACCCTAGAAAAAAAAAAGGACCCGAAAAAAAAACAGCTTCCCATTAAATGGCGCAAACAGCTGCGTAGAAAAAAAATAATTAAACCTTTTGAGGTCGGGAACAGAGCTAGGAAAGGGTATGACCCGCTACCAGCAACCCAGGTGCTAGGCACCACCACCAGATCTTGGGGAAACCCGTTTTGGGGGCCCAGGAATTTTTTCACCACTACTCTTGAGAGTCAAAATTAAAAACCGCCACCCTCAAATTTTTTGGAAAGGGATCACGCCCCTCAGCCACCCAAATACTGTTCAAGCAATCAACCGGGACCACTTTCATTTCCCGAAAAAAGAGAGGGGACAGATTTTTTAAGGAAAAACGATTCAAATAATGGTTCCGTCCATCACTTGACTTTAAAATTGTTGGAAACATTACCCACATTTTTGTTAGCTAAGAGGATACATGCACAAAATAATGCCACTTTTTTCTGAGACAAAAGTTTTGGCCTTTTTCCAGGGGCGTAGACAAGCTTGACAAAGCTCCTGGAGAGCGAAAAAAGTTAAACCTTCCAAAAAAACGAAAATTTTTCGCACCGTTCCTTTTAAACCCAACGCTAAACTTTGGGCCCTTTTGGGTTTTACGAAAAATTTCAGAAGTCTTATATTTTTTATTAATGACTCCAAGAGGAAATATGCTGGGAAATTTACCTTTTTTTTCATTGCTTTATTTTTTTGGTAGATCACATGGAAAAAGTGAACTACAAAAACATTTTTCTCGTGTTCGTTCAAATGTTTCGTATATTTTTTTGAACCCCTATCCTTTTTTGATGGCAATAATTCGCAGAAAGCATATTTATTTTTAAGGGAGGGAGGAAGGAGGGGTTTCTCGATTGCGGTTTGGGATTACGTTTTGTTTTTTCCGAGGGGCATTTACGGAGACCGCTTCGTAGATGGCTCTAAAAAAAAACCTCCCCCAGCCACTACACACATTTTAAAAAGCTCTCCTTTTGCGGCGGAAAAAAAAAAAATAAGGAAATTTTGAAAAAAAAAATTTAAGTACATTTAGGATTACAGAGGTTAGGGGGTGGGGGTGTGTGTGTGTGACAATAAAAAAGTGTGACCCTGCAGTACACACAGTTTCCACCCTTGACAGTAAACACAGTGTACAATCCTGACAGTACACACACTGTGCACCCTGACAGTGCACACAGTTTGCACCCTGACCCTGACAGCACATAAAGTGTGCACCCTGACAGCACACACAGTGTGCACTCCTGGCAGTATACAGTGTGCACCCTGACAGTACACACATTGTGCAACCTGACATTACACACAGTGTGCACCCCTGACAGTACACACAGTGTTCACTAGTGACAGTAAACAGTGTGCACCCTGACAGTACACACAGTGTGCACCCTGACAGCACACACAGTGTGCACTCCTGGCAGTATACAGTGTGCACCCTGACAGTACACACAGTATGCACCCTGACAGTACACACAGCGTGCACCCCTGACAGTACATACAGTGTGCACCCTGACAGTACACACATTGTGCAACCTGACATTACACACAGTGTGCACCCCTGACAGTACACACAGTGTTCACTAGTGACAGTACACAGTGTGCACCCTGACAGTACACACAGTGTACACCTTGACAGTATACACAGTGTGTACCCTGAACTTGCACACAGTGTGCACCCTGAACGTACATACAGTGTGCATCCCTGACAGTACACACAGTATGCACCCTGACAGTACACACAGCGTGCACCCCTGACAGTACATACAGTGTGCACCCTGACAGTACACACAGTGTACACCCTGACAATACTCATAGTGTGCACCCTGACAGTGCACACAGCGTGCACCCCTGACAGTACATACAGTGTGCACCCTGACAGTACACACAGTGTACACCCTGACAATACTCATAGTGTGCACCCTGACAGTACACACAGTGTGCACCCTGACATTACCCACAGTGTCCACCCGTAACAGTATATACAGTATGCACCCTTAACAGTACACACAGTGTTCACTAGTGACAGTACACACAGTGTGCACCCTGACAGTACACACAGTGTACACCTTGACAGTATACACAGTGTGTACCCTGAACGTGCCCACAGTGTGCACACTGAACGTACATACAGTGTGCATCCCTGACAGTACACACAGTATGCACCCTGACAGTACACATAGTGTCCTCCCCTGACAGTTCATACAGTGTGCACCCCTGACAGTACACACACTGTGCACCCTGACAGTGCACACAGCGTGCACCCCTAACAGTACATACAGTGTGCACCCTGACAGTACACACAGTGTACACCCTGACAATACTCATAGTGTGCATCCTGACAGTACACACAGTGTGCACCCTGACATTACACGCAGTGTCCACCCGTAACAGTATATACAGTATGCACCCTTAACAGTACACACAGTGTTCACTAGTGACAGTACACACAGTGTGCACCCTGACAGTACACACAGTGTACACCTTGATAATA
>NC_069485.1:21027142-21034642 GCF_026875155.1 Cherax quadricarinatus
GCTATGAATCGACCTCTGCAACCACAAGGTGAGTTCACACACACACACATACACACACACACACACACACACACACACACACACACACACACACACACACACACACACACACACACACACACACATACATACACACACAACAAACAAACAAACACACACACACATACACTCACACACCACTTCCTCACAGTGTGTCTCCCTCACCTGCCTCACCTCCATCTCATGATTACAGCACCTTGCATCCCGCCACCTTAATTACATCTTCACATGCTAAAAAACCACAGGTGGGAGACCATAATGTAGACTGACCATCCCACCTCGTAACACACAGCGCTAAACCACTACCACCAAATTTACCCCCACCACCACCACACCCACCATACATACCCCCACCACGCCCTTTACCACCACCACCACCTCCCCCACCACCACCACCATACTACCACCCCCTACACCACCCTTCAAACCCCCTCCCCACCACCACCACCTCCACCCCCACCACCCCCCACCCACCACCCCACTACCACTACTACTACCATCATCACCCCCCACCCCCCGGCCAGCACCCCACCCCCACCACTACTCCCCCACCCCCACCACCACCACCACACTACTAACATTTTCACCCCCACCACCCCAGCCCCCACTATACTACACCCCAACACCCCTCTGCTACCACCCCACCATCACCATCTATCACCCCCGCCCCCACTACTGCTACCACCACCACCATTCTGTACCACCACCACCACCACCGCTACTGTATACCACCACTGCCCCCACCACTACGCTACCACCACCACAACACCACTACTATACTACTACCACCAGCACCCCCCACCATCATCCCCCACCCCAGCCCCCTACACAAATACCACCACATTACTGCTTCCACCACCCTTTTGCTACCACCACCACCACCACCGCTATGCTACTACCACCCTGCCACCCCCACTATGCTACCCCCAATCAACACCACTACTACTATACCACAGTACCACCCCATCACTACCACACCACACCATACAAATACTACCACCACCCTATTACTGCTTCCCCACCACTATACTACCACCACACCACCAAACTATACTACTACCTCACCATCACACCCCTACTACTGCTGCCACCCCCAAACCACCACCACTACTACTACTCCACCAATACATGCTACCAGCACCAGCACCATCCACCCACCCACCACTACTGTACCACACCCGCACCAAAAAACCCCCTACTACCACCCCCACACCACCCCACCACTACTACTATCTTACCCCCACCACCATCACCACACTACGCGCCACCACCAACCCGCCACTACTATACTATACTACTAATACTACTACTACTACACTGCTACCCCCACCACCAACCCCACCACCACCCCTACTGCTACCACCCCCACACACCACTACTACTACCACCATCAACAGCACCACCACGTACCTGAGAAGGATGGACACAGCCCTCAGTGTTCACATGTCTGTTAAAGAGCATCAGTCATCTCTAAGACGTGGATGTTAGACGACTTTTTATCGTGTCTTAGTAGACATGTCACTAGTCTGCTAGCACAAGACGACTAGAATGCGAATCCTAATCAGATATCGCCACTATTAACAAAATATGTACATATCTTCGACCCTTCCTCCATTAGTACTCTCTCTTTCTCCCTCTCTCAAACAAGATTATAGCAGAATGGAACAACTTACATTCTAATGCTGTAAGCACTCAAACATTACATCACTAAGAGAACCAACAGACAAGCACTTTACACATTGAGAATTCAACATGATGCTTCACCGAGACGAACTGCAGATCAACGGATGTTTGACGTTAGTTCCACATCTTCATCATGACGATCAGTTAATAACGAGCCAACCTAGTTACTATAGGAAAGTGAAATACATGAGCAACAGTTGGGTATCTTTATTGATAAGTGAAGCGTTTACCTACATAGATAGTCCTTCTTCGGTCAATTATAGAGGAAGCAGACGTGGTGGCGAGTAAAGATGATGTAATCTGTCCTTCAGCCTTGGAGGAAAAGATTTTGAGGTCTGACAACAATAAATATCACCGATACTCATACTTTGGCACATACTTAACATATAATATATATGTATATATATATATATATATGTGTGTGTGTGTGTGTGTGTGTGTGTGTGTGTGTGTGTGTGTGTGTGTGTGTGTGTGTGTGTGGTGTGTGTGTATGTATGTGTGTGTGTGTGTATGTGTGTGTGGTGTATATGGCCTAAACTACTCCAAAACCAAGGGCCAGCACGCAAGACACAATGAAGTCAATGACATCATAATGAGGAACCTTGCTACATCTGAATGCCTAGCCGATAAAGAGATCCGTCCTTAGCATCCAATAATATTCACATCCCCTTAAACCGCCCTGACGGGATCACCATCCATCCTTGTAAGAATGATAACGCTTGATGACATCTACATCCGTCACAGTATTGGACAACAGGTGGCTCTGCTGATCACAGGGAGTACAAGATCAGTAAGTACAGAGACTCAGGCATCACTATCAATGTGTCCCAGAAGGTTCTGAGACCCTGGGATCATGGGGGAAGAGAGTTACACGTTTCCTCAAGGAAATGGGTTTCAGACTCATTGATACCACCAGAGACCCAGGACGGCTACTTTCCATGTTCCAGCTCCTCAGCGTGGCCCTTGTTACAAAAAACGCGATTTCTAATAAGCATAGAGATCTCCAGTGAATACTAGAAAGGACTGCCCTTCTAGCATCCAGCCCGATACTGGGTTTTCGTAACAAGTAGTCAGTATCCGGGTCCAATACCATTAAAATTAAATAAGAATTATTATTAAGTTCAGGATTAAAACTGGTAGCTACTAACAAGAAAAAAAAATTTTAAAACTTTATTAAAAACAGCCCAAGGGGTAAAATCAAAGTAAATTAAAATAAAAACAAAATAATAAAAAATCACTTCTCTCGTGTACAGTAGATTGGCTGAAGGTACATCCCCTTTTATACTCTTAATACCGCGGTACTTTAAATTTAATAATACAATAACAAAAAAGTTTGTGTGTATTTTAAATGCCAAGTAGTTCGCTATGTCTCACGCTCGACTATATTTAAACCATGACGACAAAGTCCTCACACAACTAACTTTTGACCACCGGAAATCAAACAGCTTCTTAAAAATAAAACAATTGCTAAGTCAATAGAATAAACAAGAAACGCGACACACAATCGGGAAAAAGGAGAAATTAACGACACTAAGTGGGGGACCATCTCGACCCAAAACAAAAGTACAAAGCCCTATACTACGAATCTAATTTCAGCTAAAAAATCCCGACGTGACAGAGCACAGATACCAATCAATTAGGTCAAACACAGTCAGGACCGATTCTCAAGTTCAAACGACAAACCTCGTACAACGTCCCTAAATCACTAGTCTAACAAGCTGTGAACAGAGTTCCCAGAACCAACAAAAGTGACAGAGACGATCTTCCAACAAGGGCCCACAGAGAGAGGAGTGTGGGGCGTCTTGCCAGGAGAACGTCCAACCGACCCGAGAGTCTAGCCCAGACCGACTACTCCAGGCGAGGTGTGAACACCCCTTTCCCTCGATCACGTGATAGCTCCGTGACGGTTGCTGCCCAGCAACACCGAGAAGCCGGCAGGGAAACTAGCAACGAGCAATAATTACAGTAGTTAGACAATCAAGACTTGAACTATGAGCACTGAATAATATATATAAATGTTAAACATCCCTACCTAAATAAAAGTAACTAAGTCAAATAATAATATAAAGCAATATATTTACGATTTAAGCTATTATCGCAAATATAAGCAATGTAAAATTATATGAAAAGGTAATATATATTATATCCCTTGTGACCCATTCGGGTGTCGCAACAGCCCTCCAGGGGGAAAATGCTTGCTGTGTACTGGACTCTTGTCCAACTTCAGAAGAGCTGGAGGATATTCATAATCTCTGATAAATTGTGCTTATGTATTCATGTTCTCCTCATGGGAGGTTCCTTAAACGCTGGTGAGGGGCTCTTGATCTAGGAAATTGGATCTGTGCTCCATTTCCCGAATTGAGCCTGAATACCTTCCATCACCCCCTACGTGCGCTGTATAATCCTACTTTTAGCTCTCCATCATGATTATAATAAGAATGTATTCATGATGGTGATCTTTAAATAAATGATCCCTGACATAATATATACATTTATATATTTATATATTTACGCATCTCTGTGTACATACACAGATATACAGCCCTCAGTGTATATACACAATGAGACACACCTCTCACTAGTTTCCCACTTAATTGATTTATGGATGCAGTTGTGTGTGGGTAGAGCAACTCCAGTAACAACACTTGGAGACAGTTGGCTTGTTCAAGGGCTCTCTCTCTCTCTCTCTCTCTCCCGCATGATTCAAGTATACATTGTGCTTTGTAACGTCTAGTTTTTATCGCGACTTGCAAGTTATATTTTATATATATATTAAAATATATATATATAATATATATATATATATATATATATAATATAATATATAATATATAATATATATATATAATATATATAATATATAATATAAATAAATATATATATATATATATATATATAATGTGTTGTGTGTGTTTGTTAAGAATCGCAGAACAGGCGAAATGTTCACAAACACTATTCTCTGGTCGAAGGAGACTCAAAACTACGAACCTTGAGACAAGGTACGCAGTGCTTTAACCACGGTACCACACTGGACCAATACCTTGGCGTCCAGCCAACGCTAGACGTGTTGATCCAAGGCAGCCAGCATTCAGGCAGGTGGTGTTAATTCTAAACATTGTAAAAATGTCCCGCCCGGTCGATGCATACAGGGGATGAGATGAAATAGGTAACACCACCTCGTGAATGCTGGCTGCTTTGGATCAAAACATTTAGCGTTGGCGGGACGCCAAGGTATTGGTCCAGTGTGGTACGGGGGGTTTTAGACACTGCGTACCTTGTCCCAAAGGGTTCGTGGGTTCGAGTCTCCTTCGACCAGAGATTAGTGTTTCGAATTTATATATAATATATTATATATAATATATATATAATATAATATATATATATATATGTCTTTGCCGAATAGGTAAAACTAGTCAGCCAATTGGCAAGAACTCATTTCAAATTAAGTCCTTTCTAAAATTTTCTCTTTTTACATTTAAAGATGTGTTTTCATTTAAAGTTAATAAAAACAATTAATGATTTTTTAAAAACCAAAAGTACCTTAGAAAAGTTACCTAACCTTATTAAACAAGCGCAATTTAATTTTTGCCTAATCCAACTAAATAATTTTATATAAGTTTACAATAATTTAATAATAAACAATTAAATATATATTTTTTTCGTTAGATTCATAATGATTTTTGCGAAATTAATTGCATGCACAAATTTTCGCTTGCCCTACTCGCAAGAAGTGCGTTGTTATTAAGCCAAAATCGCAAGTTTTACTTATTTGGCACAATAATTTGGGCACAGCTTCCAATCCCGTGGGTGATTACAGAACTGACTGGTTAAAGATAGCGCTCGACTCGTGCCCTGTCCTGACTGAGTATATTTATGTTTGGGCTATTCCGGTTATCCAGAATTTTACCTGTTTGACTTATATATGAAGAGGACACTGAGATACATGGACCTTGTAAACACACCCTCCAACAAAGTTGGTGGTGTATACTAAAAACAGGGATGAGATGAAATTAGCCTGAAAGCTCCCACACCTACCGTATGTCCTCGGCCAAGGTAAACACATAGCTCTGTGCCTGGTGCTTGGTTCTTGTAGGATATGGGCGTCCAGTGATTAAGCGCATGTGGTTCTCGCTCACAATGGCGGGCCAGTAGACATGGGTTAGAGTCCTTGGTTAATCGCAAGTGTTTGTTATTGACAATACCACTCTTTCATGGTTACAATAATATATATATATATATATATAATATATTATAATATATATATATAATATATATATATATATATATAATATATATATGCATTTTTCCTGCAGTCACCACCCCCACCATCATCACCACCACCAGCACCAGCACCTCCACCCCCACCACCAGCAACCACTACAACCCTCACCAACACCACCACCCCCACCACCACCACCCCAAACACCACCAGCACCACCTTCAGCATCACCAGCACCACCAACTGGTACCACCACCAGCACCACCTTCAGCATCACCAGCACCACCAACTGGTACCACCACCAGCACCGCCACCACCACCCAAGGTCACACCTCACTATCATATCACATTTTCTCTCCGCCATTCGTTCAAACACGTGAATGACGTCAGTAATAAACATAGTAAATATAAGTTAATGGCTGCAGTGTCCAGGTAGACTTATGAATATGCAAGGAACTGCATCAAAATAAGAAAGCTAGAACAGCAGCAGTAGCAGAAACAAGAGAAGAGGAGGAGGAGGAGGAGGGAAAGAGGAGTAAGAGGAGGAGTAAGAAGACGAGGAGGAGGAGGAGGAGGCCCCCAGCCTGCCTTCCTCAGTTAGCGTTATGTCTGCCCTTCTTAACTACCCCCCGTCTCAGGTCGTGAAACTCGCGATTTATAAATGTCGTGTTTATTGCTGAGGAGCTAAGAAGAGGCTCCGCCTGCCTGCTGTTCCTCCACCCTCACACGCTCTTGTTTATAATCAGACGGATTATATTTTTGGCAGCAGTGGTAGCCAGTTACACACATGATTTTGTGTTTTTCATTCGCATAGTGGCATTCCAGCAGCCGTCCGTCACTGCTGCGAATGGCAATAACAAATTTAGAGTGTGTTGAGGACGGATTGGCAGTCCTTAAGACCGCCAGGTCTTCGGTTGAAAGCCTCACATTACTCCATGAATACAAAATATGAAAGATTAACATGAGAATATGAATAGTATTGTGTATGAACAATCAGTTTAGTCTGTGCATTGTTAAGGTTTCAACCATCAGTCAGCTCATGGTAAATATATCACAGAACACTTGAAAGCAGATCACTTCAGTAACATCGTCCCGAAGCAGCTTAACTTAGTTATGTAGATGATACACTCACTATCGCTTCTAGATAGGATGAACATGGAAATCTGCAAAATCACTGAGCCCAGCTGAATCGTTCATACAATTACATAGAAAAGAATGCGAATAACAAGATCACTCTTCCTACATGTCTTAATAAACAAACAAATCCGACGACACACACTACAGTGAGAGGTCTACTCATTTCTATTCCCACCAAACACTCAGACTAAACGTGGTAATTTATTGGTTTCTACCTGCCAGCACACGGAATATGTAGTCCCCGATAAACATTCTGTGTCTCGTCCATTGTACACGCAGAATGCGTGTGTGGTACACAGAACCACACACATCACACACACAACACACACACACACACACCACACAACACACACACACACACACACACACACACACACACACACCACGAATTTCAAACAGGCCATCATTGTTCTAGGAAAGCA
>NC_069485.1:21039642-21059642 GCF_026875155.1 Cherax quadricarinatus
TCTGGCAAGGATTATTAATATTGTATAATGTTATTTTGATAAAGCCAAGTCTGGGCTAAAGGTTTGTTTGTATTAATGTACATTTAGAAATTTTATATAATTTCTTACATGTAATGAATTGCTGAAGCCAAGTAGCTAGGATTTATTCAAAGAATAAGTTGTACTATTACCTTATAAAGTGGCATAATTTTAATCCATAATCAGTGTTATTGAAGTTGAATTTCATACATTGCATGCATGGCTGAAAATGAGGAAATAATGTAAAGACAAACATATGGAATATAGAGTAAAGAAAGCTCACTAACAGGCTAGAAAAGTTCATGAAACCAAGGGCATATAATAAATTTTTGGGAAATAAATAAATCAAAAACTGTGAATGTGGAAAAATTTTTCCCCAGGAGGGGGTATCCCCCCTTTTAGCCCCTTCGCCCCTTACCCCCCTTCACCCCCTTTCAACTCCTTTCGCTCTGAGGGCCCAGCCCTCTAGAAGGGGAAATATCTTGTTTACTCTACGCGTAATTGTCCCGAGCAGTCGAGTGTCAGGGGTCAAGCGACCGCTGCTCCTTGCGTCCAGTGTTGCAGAGTGTATTTAAATAAGAGCAGTACATCTTTCCTTACAGGACAAAAAGGGAAAACGGCTCCACTTTATTACCTAGTAAAGATAGGGACATTTTTTGTCTTGTTAAGACAGCAAGATTTAAACATTCTGTTTGCTTCATCGGGAAGGGGCAAGGAGCAAAAGTACTAGGTCGTTTTTCCTTTTTGGTTGGGGGCAGGTCGGCGGGGGGCTTGTGGCATTTTCCCGATTACTTTTGACTCTACTGAGAGTGCACTATGCCAGGATCCCAAAAAAGAACGATTGTGCTTTTGTGTGAACAAAGTTTCACAAAACACAATAAACACTTACAGAGAAGTGTGATAAACTTTTCAGGATATTGTGTGAAAAATTTTATTGAAACAGTGAAACAAAAAGTGTTGGACCCAACAGAGTGGTAGTGCGACTTTTCAAGGAACACTATTCTTCAAAAAAATCAAGGGATATCTGGGCGAAATTAAAGGGTCAGATACATATCCCCAGGAAAGTGTTTAAACTCGTGATGTGCTACTTTTGGACTGTGCATTTGAGTATAAAATCGTGAGTTGTCATTATCATTACCCGGTGATTGGGGGCCTTTGAGCCCACAAAGAAATTTTTGTCAGCCATCAGTAAATGAAAATATGCAGACATAACCCCAGGGGAAATTTTTTAAACATTCAATTTTAAAAACCATTTGCCCCCTTGAGAGATGATTCGACAGCTTTCAAGACCTGTCTGCAGGGGCGGCTGTGAGCGAGAGCTTTTTTCAAATTTAAAGTTTCCCTATATTTAAACTTAGCTGGAAAACCCATTTCTAACTTTTTGTCCTTTGAACGGATAAAGGGCCCACACTGTGGCCCAAATTGTTTTTACTACATTTACAAATAACCACGACCCAAAGGTCCTTCAAAAAAAAGCTGTAAATAGTGTTTTACAATTTAAATCATAAAAAATGGACCCCCTCCGACAAAATCAGAGAAGGGCAGCCAAAAGAAAGGGGCCACCCAGCTTCCCCCAAGAAAAGGGGCGCTGGGTGATCCCCCAACAAAAAAAACGGGGGATGGCCCCGGCATCCATGCTCAAGCTCAAAGAAGTCTGACTAAGCAACAAAAACCACCCAGTGATTTTCTGTTTGTTGGTGTATTGAACTGTGTTTATAACTTTTAAAAACTAAATTGGAGACAAATTGTGTTAAAGTTTGTTTCTTATAGATTATGTTATTTTAAAAGGGGAATTATATATAAAGTGAAAGCTTTAAAATAATATTAAAGTGAATTTTAATGTTAAAGAAATATTCACGGGTTTTTACGTTTACAGTGACATTTATAGGTTAGTGAATGAGGTATAACTCGTTATTACAAATTTTTCATCGGGTCGGGCTGAACAGAAAACTCAACCATAAACCCACCCACATGTACGTGTACCCTCATGGTCATTGCCCTGAGGAAAACTTAGTGGGTCAGTGTGTCTGATCGATTTTTGCTCCCTTACATAAAAAAAATTCGCTGTTTATGCAGTACAGTTTTTTTTTTAAAAATTCTAAGGGGGGTGCGGGAAAATTTTAGTTTTCCATTAAAAGGGCTTTTTTGAAAACTCAGTTTGTTTTTACAGATAAGATTAACCAATTGGAAAAATTAATTTCATTTTGATAGGATTAATTAAGTACAAGCATAGTTTTTTGATGATTTTGGGGTCAAATTTGAATATTTTAACAACGTCGGGGAAATAATTAATTCAACTTTCACTTATGAAAAAAAATTTTTAAATGACCCATCTGAGGATGAAATTAAAAAGTTTTGGAACATTAGTAATCACAATTAAGGGGGAAAGGAGTACAGGCATTGCCGAAAAACTCTTCACGAGACCTACTGAAAATAGGGGTCAAACCCCCTGTTACACCTGTAACAACAAGGCCCATTACCAACTTCCCTCCTTGTCATTACCTATTTTAAAAAGGACATAATTACGAGAATTCATTAGGGGGTTTTCAACCCCATGTAAATTCACGAACTGACATAGAGAGATTGCTAATTTTCAATCTTAAATGTCTTTTAAAGGGAGAAGCCTATGAATGTGAAGTCTTTTCCCGGGGGTTAAAGGAAAATTTATCAAATAGCCTTAGTGTCTTAGAGACAATTACTTTGATGTTGACAAGGCCAGAGTTAGACATGCGTCTTAATTCAAGCTTGAAGCCCCCCAAACATTTTTTTCAGATTACAGGCATTTAGTCAATTAGACAATATCTCAGATTTAGGGAATATGACCAAAGGGCAATGTGATTGGTTTATCGTGGATTGTACAAGTTTTGTCACCACAAATATTGAAGATTAAATATTTTTTAAAAAACGTTTTCATTGTGAGGAAATTAGCATGGTTTCAAAAAATTTGTTTAAGATGAAAGCAACGAGAAAAGATAAAAAAATCCACAAATCCAGTGGAAAACAAATCTTAAACTCAGTATAAAAAGAGTATACCTACCCCCCACAAAACCAAAAAATTGGAAATCCCTTTTGGCATTTATCAAGTTTAAATAAACAGACAAAAAACAGACTGCAACATAAACGTACTCCAAAATGTGTATTTGTGATGGAACAATTGGACGTATTGTTTTCAATACACTTTAAAATGGAGGCACTAAACCCCGGTTATCGCAAAAAGGTGCATCAAGTGTTTAGGTGAAACAAGGGAGGAAAATGCTCACTAAAGAAGGTTTTAATGAAAGGGGTTTTTGCATCATACACATTATCCCCCAAATACTTTTGTGAAAACAGAAGACTTCCACAGAATCAGGAAAAAACAAGAAACAGCATTAAATGTGAAGATAAGTTTAAGCAACTGCTCCCCCCGATAGCTCGAGTTGAGTTTTAATAAATTACACAAAACCAATTGCTAACATATTTGATCAAGGTCCAAAGGCCCTTATAAGAAGGGAAATGTTACAAAAACTGTTAAACAACCCTATCCCAAAAATACAGTTAGATATAGCTTTTTTTTTTCCACAATTTCTGGTAAACAGACAAAGACTAGAGAATCATGTTGGTCTAGGAAAAAATGAAAAAAACAGTAAAGCGTGGTAGTAATGATTTGCCTAGTCTGTGCAGATCCAGGGATTAAAAGAAAAGTTGCAGCACTGAAAGGGCCCCAAGGGCAAATTAGGTCCCGACATACAGCGGACCAATTGTCCAATTTTTTCAATCATTGGAAGTGATTTTTATACTGTTTTGTGCAAAAATAGTAAGAAACATGCGTTCACTTTTCGAAAAACAGAGGAGGCCACATGATTGTGGTCCCATTCCCTCTCAAGTGGGAAAGAAGCTATATTTTTTTAGTAGGAAAAAGTACAGTTACGAGAAAAACCATGTCATGTACCACAGCAAAAATTTTCTTACTGGAAGAAAGAATGAAACCCGTGTAAGTTGTGGGTTTAGACGCGTTTGGTATTGAGTAAATAAAACCAGCCCAAAGTGTCCCAGACTTTAGTCAATATTTGGACCTGTCAAAATAAAGACGGCAGTATTGGGTTGGTTACCCCGGAAAATTAAATCCCCCACATTGCCAGCAATTATCGCTGGCATTTGGACAGATGAAAGCCAAATACATGAGCTCAGGAAGAATAGAGCTATATGTTTTTGAAATATCATACAAGAAAGTTGGACAATAAATTTTTTGAGGAAATAGTGAAAGACAAGTTGAAGACAGACTCTTATCTCCCGCACCATGGGTCGAAAAGATTCTAAAAAAAACACACTACGTGTTGTATATAAAGCGCGCCGTGCAAATAAAGTGTAGCAAGTCTTAATGACGTTGATGACCGGACCTCACTAACTGAGAAGCATGGAAGTGCTTTTGAAAAATTTGCACAAACCCCATATGTCTACAGGCTGAATTTCCAAAGGGTTTCTTAAGGTAGGACTAAAAAAAATAGATGAGATTATCTCGATTCTTGTGGCCTGAAAATCCCCATGTCCCCAAAGTCCCGTGAAAATTATCGTTTCAAATAAGTATTATTTGGTTGCAACTCCCCTCCATTCTTACTAGAAGCACTCTAAATACAATTTAAGAAATCTGAAAGTCCCTTCAAGAAATCTTAAAGAAAAGTTTTTTTGTGGACAATCTCAAGGTATGTGAATAAAGAGGAGGATTTGAAAACCTTTTACAGAGAAGCTAACAAGGAGATGAAAAAAACAAATATGCCCCTTAGGGTGTGGGGAATACAAAATTTAAAGCAATTTGGGAACTTAAAAAGAAAATTTACCCCGAAGTGAATTCCTGATTTCCCTAGGTGGGCTTAATTGGAACACACAGGAGATATTTGAGTCTCAAAAGGTAAAAAAATTCTGAGTCCCACTAAAAAGTAGTTTTTTGTCCCAGGTTCCAAGTTTTTACCTCTGGGCTTCTCACCAAATTTTTTTTAAAGGGTAAAAAAGCTTATGCAAAATGCAGGAACCAAAATTGGATGGGGTGAGAACTTGCCTCTAGAAATGTCAAAAAGGGGGTGAAATTCCAAAGGGTTTAAACAACTTCATAAATTAAACTTCCCCGACAAATAGGTCAAAGGGAAACAAGACACATTACTATGCCCCCTACTGAATGGGTTTAGGGAACCGACATGTTGATAAATTAGCACATGTGCAAACTTTGGTTCTTTATTGAGGAAAATTTGCCACACAGTGGGTTCATCAGTCCATACAAAGGGAACTTGAAAAAGGGGGAGAAAAGGGGATGTTAGAGGTAAAATAACTTTTGGACTTTGTTACTTTATTCTTGAGGTAAATCCAATTACCGCGGTAATTTGTCGTTTCGCCATCCAGTGGCTTTAAAACAGTTTAGGACTAATAGGGACAGTGAATAGAAAAATAGGGGCAAGGGGAAAAGAACATTCATGTGTTCTGTGATGCGTCAACAGAGGTTTTGGCGCTGAGCTTAATAGTAATGCTGAGGAAGTACATAATTACTTCAAAGGCCAGGGTAGCACCCTTGAAAGGGCAGAACATCCACAAATTTGGGAAATGCAGCATCTTGTGGTACAAAAAATTTGCTGTCTTCTCAACAAAATATTGATCATCCACTATGAAAAAAACCCTGATCTGGAGTGATAATGAAGCAGTTCTCCAATGGTTAAGAAAAATAAGAGCAAATTGGGTTATGTACAAACGAGTAGGGAGAAATAAAGAGATTTCAAGATTATTCTTTCTCCCGTCTTACCAAGAGAATCCCGTGACTTTGTCACGTGGGGTCCCATCAAAAAATTTGTGGATTTAAAATTTGGCTCCCCGGACCCAACTGGCTCTTAAAGAAAAAAAACTGGCCTCAGCAAAAAGCTCACATTATGCCAGAAAAAAAAGTCTGCTTGAACAAACAGAAATAAGTTGTGTAAATACTGCAGACCAACAGAAATTGTCAGATGGATCTAAATATCTCTTTGGGTAAAAATCTTAAAAGTTACAGTTTGTCTTTACATTCTTTTAAAGGGAAAAAACCTGTTTTTGAATGTCTTGAACCCCTTAAATAATGGGTGAAACTAAAACAGAAAAAAAGTTTTTCACAGAATTTTAAAATTTCTGGAAAAAAACATAAATCCCCAAAAAAAACTGTCATGATTAATTTTTTGGACTTTATTGACTCAGAAAAAAATTAAAGATGTCGAGGAAGAATTCATAATTCTTCACTACTAAAAAAGCCATAATCCAAAATTGATCCCCAAGAATCATTGGCTAACAAAAAATGTTTGCAAAAAGCCCCCATAAGTGTTAATGGTGGGGTTGTGACAACTTTGCAATCGACAATCCTTGGAAACCCCGGGCGACAAAAATTGAAAAAAAAACAAATAAAGGCTTATTACTTGCCCTCACTATGTTGGGTATGTCAGTATCCCGGGCCCCCCATATCCCCCCAAAGAGTTTGTATGTCACTCCTTGGGTACAGGTGAGATTACACTGTACCAATAATTTTAACCAAAACAGTTGACAAAGTTCCCATCAAGGTGTACATCTGTTTGTTCACTTGTGCTACAACTAGAGCAGTACATCTAGAAGTAGCCACTGACATGTCTGCTGAAACCTTTATCAAATTATTCAAAGGTTTGCAGCCAGAAGGGCATGTCCCAGACTGATGATTTCAGATAATGCAACTAACTTTGTTTCTGGTGCTGCTTATATAAGCAAGATCTTTGATCAACCACAAGTACAACAGATGCTGAATCAACGCAGTTGTCGTTGGAGATACATTCCTCCTAAATCTCCATGGCACGGCGGATTTTATGAAAGAATGATCGGCATTGTAAAACGTTGTTTAAGGAAAACTCTTCATCGTCAAAGAATCGACTTAGAAGAATTCCGTACAGTTGTGGCTGAAATAGAAAATAGAGTCAACAACAGACCTCTAACTTATGTTACCGATGATCTGGACAATTTAGAAGTGTTAAGTCCATCTCATTTACTCCATGGCAGAAGGCTCGAACCTGTTCCTCCCATGAATGATAAAGAAATCATAGAGGATCCTACTTATTTCGAACCTGAGAAACTCAGACGTAAATTCAAACACCTTAATAAAGTGATTGAATGTTGGGAGAAAATTTGGCGAGAAGACTATCTCACCTCATTGAGAGAACACTTCTATGGAGCTGGTATTCCTGAAAATCATAAGTCCTTAAGACCTGGTGACATAGTGATTATCGACAATGATGGTCCGAGGTCCCAACGGCCACTTGGAAAAATTGTGACCATATATCCTGATGCAAATAGCATCATCAGGACAGTTGATGTTTTAAGCAAAGGTGTAGTGAATAAGCGGAAAATAAATAAACTAGTACCGTTAGAATTACACAGTGTTGAAAACAAAATTAGTGATTCTCCAGAAGCCACACAGACTAAAGCTGCTCAGAAAAGACAAGCAGCAGTGGTGGCGAGTGAGAAAATCAAATTAATGTTAAGTGATGAATAGTTCACCTGCAGCGAACCTCCGCCGCCCCCCAGTGTGGAGAAATTTTCTCCAGGTGGGGGGTATCAGCCCCTTCAGCCCCCTTCAGCCCCTTCAGCCCTGAGGGGCCCAGCCCTCTCAGAAGGGGCAAATATCTTGTTTACTGCTACAGCGAGTAATTGATCCCAGATGCAGTACGAGTGTGCGACGTGGTCAAGCGACCACTGCTCCTTGCAGTCCAGTGTTGCAGAGTGTATTTTAATAAGAGACAGTACATCTCTTACCTTAGCAGGACAATTAAGGAAAATCCTGCTCCCACTTTATTACCATAATAAAGATAGTGGACATTGTTGTCTATGCTTAAGACAGCAAGATTTAAACATTCTGCTTTGCTTCATCGAGGAAGTGGCAAGGAAGCAAAAGTACTAGGTCAGCTTTTCCTTTGTGCTGGGGGCAGTGACGGTGTGGGGCGTTGTGGCGTCTTCAGATTGCTTTTGACTCTATTGAGAGTGACACTGACGCCAGGATAACCAACAAAGAACGATCTGAGAGTTAGTGTGAGCAAAGTGTCTCACAAAACACAATAAACACTTACAGAGAAGTGTGATCAACTTCTTCAGTGATATTGTGTGAACAATTATTGATGAACAGTGTAACAACAAGTGTTGCGATCCAACAGAGTAGTGCGACATTCTTCAAGGAACACTATTCTTCAATCAACTCAACGGATATCTGGGCGTAATTAAGGGTCAGATACATATACCCAGGTAAGTGTTCTAACTCGTGATGTGCTACTATTGACTGCGCAGTTGAGTATAAAATCGTGAGTTAGTCACTTATCATATACCCCGGTGATATGCGGACCATTGAGTCCACACAAGTAAGTTTGTCAGCCATCAGTGAATGAAATATGCTGACATAACACTCCCTAGGGGTAATTTATAATCTTACAAATTATAACTCATTTACAGCCCGTTGAGAGATGACTTCGACAGCTTCTCAAGACCTCGTCTGCAGGGGCAGCTGTGCAGGTGAATGCTGATGATTTAAAATTGTATTTAGATGCTTTAGGTAATAGATATGATTCATACAAATTATATTACAACAAATATGAAGGAGATTTGTTAGTAAACTGTGTAGATGAGACTGAAGTAGATCTCATGATTAATCAGTATTATGAATTAGAGGAAAAGATTCTTTCTTGTAAAAGTCAGACCTTAAATAAATTATAATGTGTAAACCAGGCAGTTAATCAGTCTGCTCCAACAAATAATATGTCTTTGCCAAAACTCCCAGAACTATGTTTACCTGTATTTAATCCTGGTGAAAATTGGGACGAATTTTGGTCAATTTTTAAAGCAGCTGTGCATGACAGGAGTGACCTAGCCTGTGTAACTAAATTATTTTACCTCAAAGGACAGGTAAGAGGAGATGCTCACATACTGATACAAGCCTTTCCCAATGTAGATGACTCTTACAATGAAGCAGTTGACTTGTTGAAGGTCACTTATGGTAATATAGAACAAAGTAGGTTGGATCTAGTGAATATCATTGTTAATTTAAACTGGAGAGCACTCTCAAAACTTTAAGTAATAAATATCATCTGAAGGAATCAGACTGGTTATTGTGTGCCATAGAACAGAATAAATTCAGCTGTAAAACACTTGAATGAATCTCGAGCAAGTATCACAAGAGTTATTTTGGTCTGGAGGAAATAAGACTAGGTCTACAAGAATTAATTGTTCAGTTGCAGACCAGCCAACCATCTCATTTTAAAGCTGCAACACATAATAACTCTGAGGTATCTGTCATGTTTCACAAAGGGAAAAATTATCCCAATGGTAATAAGCAAAATTCATTTCCTAAAAATAGTTGCATAGGTGCATATCAAGTAGCAAGAGTCAGAAATAATGATTCTCCACAAGGTAAGAAGAATAAGTACCCTCCTAAGAGTAGCCCAGTTAATAAGAAACCAGTCAAAGAAAAGAGAGATTGTCTTTTCTGCAAGGGTACTCATTTTTCTAAGAATTGCAGTGCATACAATTCATGGAATGATAAAGTTGAAAGATTAGAGGAACTTGACAGATGTATCAGGCGTTTAGGTAATCACAATGTAAAGGATTGTCATGCCAAATTAAACAACTGTTATCAATGTCACAAAGGAAGACACCATATAGTCATGTGTAAAGGTCTATATAATAATGTTGATAATAATGATAATGTTGACAATCCTGCCACAACAGTAGCTAATGTAAAAATTTCTGCTAATATTAATAATGATGGTTTTGCTGAAGTAGCCTGACCTGTGTTACAGGTAAAAGTTGATGATAAAAGGCATAAATAAAAAAATGTAACTGCATTATTAGACAAGGGATCCCAACGTACTTTCATTAAACGTAAATGTCTTGATGGCATGAAAGTACAGATGGGAGATCCTACAACTCTTAAAATTATCTGGTTCTCTCAGATAAAAGAGCTCAATTGTATGACACTGTTTATGTAATTGTCAGGTTGGGCAATGAGAAAAAATGTGTTAATGCAGTAATTGTAGATAGACTTCCAGAGAAAATATCTACAGTAGGGCTTAGTAAAGCTACAGAGACTCTCACATAATGTAAATTTAGCACCTTCTGGTGTAAGTGATGATTCTGTAGGCCCAATAAATATTTTGATAGGTAGTGACTATTATGCCTCCTTTGTAAAGGGTATGGTAAAGAAATGTGGTGTCACCCTTTTGAAGACTGCAGGAGGCCATGTAATGTATGGTAGGATTCATCGTAATAATAATTCATGACTAGTGTTACACTCCAAGTATTGTAACAACTATTTCCTTTTTTAGAGCATAACAATTTTGGTCAGAGAGGTTAGGGTAATAATAATGATCCTCCGGAATGCCTAATTTTAATTAAGTATATTCATAATATAACAAAAGCCAGTTATAATATACGAATTATCGTATATAAGTTAAGAATACATGTTTCTTCTGTAGTATCCAACATATACATAAGGCTTTCAAAACAGAGGATTAGGAAGGAATATCCTAGATATAACATATATATAAATGGAGATTACTTTATACATTAAAGTCTTGTTTCCCAATTGGAAGCAGCCCAGAATAAAACAGAATATGTCCAGGCCGGCTAATAAATTTTGGGCCAGTTACCAGAGACGAGCAGGAGTGTTCTCGTTGGCTGCTACTTCTTCACTGCTCGTCCCTCAACCTTGAGCATACAGGTAAAGTGGGTCACGTGCCGTGACTCACCAACACTCAGTAGAGTAGTTGAACCTAAAGGGGGGGGGGGGAAGGGGAAAGGGGGTATAACCATCGAACATCACGGCTAACTACACCCCGGGCACACCGGCGGCAGGCAGGTTACTATAGCTCCAATTAAACTTATCATGGCCATGTTTACATAAATTATAATTGTTAATAAGAGTTAATCTTAATAATACAAGGACGTTCATTTCCAATTTAGGCTATTAAAGGAAAATGACCGCAATGTAATATTAAAGGAAGGTTAACCAAAAGGGGCCATGACACCCCGGCCCACAAGCAAATATCTCGGCGTTAAGATGCTGATGGTAGTAGAAGAAACCAACCAGCTGGTATAGGGATGGAGGTACATCATTCCAAGGTTAGTCATCCACTTGCTAGAACTGGTCCAGAAACTGCTTGACTGCAAAGAATTTCCGTAGTTAAGCCATATTAGGAGCGAGAGAGAGCATCGGCTAACACGTTGCTCGAACCCTTTATGTGAAAAATGGAGACCCGGGTAAGGTTGGATCCTTAAAGCCCAGCGTAATATTCTAACATTTTTTGATTTCATAGAATTTATAAAAGGGTTAGAGGATTATGGTCTGAGTTAATTATTATCACATGAGGAGTATAACCGAGGTAACGTCAAAGTGTTCTAAGGACAACACTAAAGCCAAGGGCTTCTTTTTCTATGGTGGAATAAGATCTTTGATATTCTTTCAATTTATAGGAAAAATAACATATTGGATGTAGAATATTACCTTTTTGGAAGGGATGCAATAAGACAGCACCTATTGCTGCATCACTGGCATCAACATGGAGGTGAAAGGAATTTTGGAAATTGGGTGCACGCAATACTGGGGCAGAGGAAAGGAAACGTTTTAAACTTTTTTAAAAGCTAGTTCACAATTCCCCGCCCCCAATTTAAAATTTTTTATATTTAGGACTGGTCAATCAAAGTCAGGGGGGAGGCAACTTGAGCAAATTTTGGGACAAAAACGCCTGTAATAAGTAGCCATCCCCAAAAACGTTGGAGGGCTTTCCTGTCCTGAGGCGTCGGGAAATTTAAAATAGTTTGACCTTTAATTGGTCGGGGGCTACTAGTCCCTTCCCTATTTTAAAACCGAGATATTTAATCTGGGCTTTACCAAAGTCACATTTTTGTAAATTACAGTGAAATTGTATTTCTGCAATGCTTTCAGTAGTTGCTCTAATCTTTCTAAATGAACTGCCAGTCATCACTAAAAACCACCAGGTCGTCTAAGTATGCCTCTAAAACCTTCTAAAGGGTTGGACAAAAATTTTCATAATTCTCTGGAAAGAGGAGGCGGCGTTACACAAGCCGAAAGGCCATAACCTTATACGTAAATAGTCCGTTCTTAACTACGAACCCGGAAATCTCTTGGGCCCTAGGAGTTAACGGCACCTGGTAATACCCTCTCAGCAAGTCTAATCTGGTCACAAAGTTGGCAACCGGCTACAGCATCTATTAAATCATCAATCCTTGGTAATGGAAACCCATCTGGTTTGGTGACTGAATTTACTTTACGGTAATCCGGGGCATAGGCGTAACGGTACCATCGGGTTTTGGGACCAATAAACAGGGAGGGGCCCCAAGGTGTCCAACTGGGTTCATCAAATTATATTCCAGTAATGTATTTATTTCTTGTTGAATTAATTCTTGCTTAGCAGGAGAGACCCGGTAAGGGGATTGCTTTATTGGGCTATCTTCTAACAATTCAATATCATGGAAACCTAATGTACAAGGAGTAGGGATATCTTTGAAGATGGAGTTATATTTAGTAAATTAACTCTTTGATTTGAGATTTTTTGGGAGGTAGGAAGAATTCCAGGAAATGGTCTAGTTCTTTTAAAATTTCAGAATTATGTAGTCTAAATTCTCTTACTTCCCTTACAGTGTCATTCTTTATTTCAGTGGATGTAGGTTGAATAGAGGTAATAATAGTAGGAGAAGGCTAGACTCTACTTCTTTAAGTTATCTATGTGATACCTTTTAAAATTTTCTTACGACGTCCTGGTTCACGGACCAGATAATTCACCTCATTTTCTTTGTCTACTATTTCATATGGCCCCAAATTTTAGGTTTTAAAGAATGTCCTGGAATTAAGTTTTTAACTAAACACTAATTCTTCGGAGAGAATGAACGAGTTTTTAGCCTTTTGGTCATAAGATTTCTTCATTTTGGCTTGAGCTTCTGACAGATTCACGGCAGCTAAGCTTTTTAATTTGGAGAGAGGTTCTTTCCAAAGTAGAGGACTGGGATGAGAGGTCCTCTCTTCCCTATCCAAGAATCTCGTAATATGGATAGGGGTCCTCGCACCTGATGTCCAAAAATAAAGTCAAATGGAGAGTATTTAGTACTTTCTTTTTTCAGCTTCACGGAGGGCGAAGAGAAGAAAGGGTAAACCTTCGCCCCATTCACGAGAATATTGCTCACAGTAAAGCACGTAAAGGTAGATTTAAGGGGTTTTTGGTGGAATTTTTTCTAGCACTCCTTGTGACGGGGGATGATATGCTGTAGGGGAGGATCTGTCTTACTCCTAATCGAGACATAGCCTCTTTAAAAACCTTAGACGTAAAATTAAAACCCTTTGGTCAGATTGAATTTCACGTGGTATGCCTACTTGAGAAAAGAAGCGTATTAAAGCTCTTACTATACCTTTCTGGAATTAATTTTGGACATGGGGATAGCATCAGATACGAGTTCCCCAATTATGATGGTGAAGATTACTGGTTACCCCTTTTTGTGCGGGGCAAACGGTCCTACACAATCAATAACTAATCTTTCAAAAGGTTCTTCGACATTTTATGGAAGTAAAGGGGCAAGAGGGCGGGATTGTGCGCCGTTTTTGCCTATTATTTGACAAACGTGGCATTTCCGTATTTGTCAGCAATATAAGTCCTCATCTGAGGCCAAAAAAAATATTTCCTTATCTTTTTCTCTGTCTTACGAGATCCTAAATGACCCCCAGTGGATTATCGTGTGCTAGTTCAAATACCATATTACGTAAGGACGATGGCACCACTAACAAGTTTCCTTTTGAACTCAAATCATTATCATTATTTCTCTTCCAAAGAAAACCGTCTTATCTAAAAGGTAACCTTCCTCTTTATCCTTATTGGTTAAACTTTTATCGTCCTTTAGAGCTATAAGAAATTCTTCTTTATTACATTTTCTAGCTAGGTCCGCAGGGACTGGTAAAACTTTGTCACCTGTGGGTCTCGACTGAATTCTTCGCTAAACAGGAAGTTCAAAAACCCAATTCAAAACGGGCATTTCTAAAGGCTGTTGAATATCCAAATTGTTAGGTTCTTTAGCCATGGCTTTTGGTGACCACATTAAGGGGAAATAAATCTAGCCCTGCCTCAGAGGCTTCTAAGGCATAATTTACATCACAAGGATTATCTAAAACCAGAGGCTCTCTGGGTATCTCCAATTGATCAATTTTGTTCCCGATTAATAGATCCACGCCGGCAATGGGAAAAGGTTTAAACTGAAAGTCCCACATTGATCCAGCCTACATATCCAGGCAGTTCTACATAAATCCTTATAAAGGGACCTTTATTATTGTGGGCCCCCGTAAGCCTCTAATAATACGTCTATCCGGGGTTCTCTACTAGTAGGTAACTTTAACCAGGTTTGATCTTAATAAAGAGAGATAGCTGCCAGTATCTCGAAAGGTCGTGATATTTACTAACCTCTCTTTACAGAAGTCCGAACTTCCCCTGGGAAAATAGGGTTCCATAGCTACTCGGCCTTTCTGAAGCACTGTCGTGGTAAAGTCATCTATTAGACGGTCCTGCTAGAGGAGGCCTGAAAAGGTAGAGATTCATCAACCCGAGTTTCATACTTCCGAGAGGAATTTATTACCTGGGTAGGATACCTCCCTCTTGGTTGGGTTTTATCTTCCCGCTGTTTAAAGCCAACACTGGGACTGTCTATGACCTAACTTTTTACAAAAAAGGCACAGTGGTAATTGATCTTTAGGATACTGTCTGGAGAAAGAGCCGTTTGTCACTTGTTTTTTGTCTGAATACACCTTCAAAGGTTCGCCAGCTGGAGCTTTCCTAGCCGTCAATCTTGAACTAAAACCTTGGGAGGTAGATTTCTTTTCCGGGGGCCCTTTGACATTTCTGGGTTATAGCATGGGAAATTTCAAAGTGATCTGCGTGGGCAGCAGTATCCCAACAAGTTAGTAGTGGGAAATGTCAAAAGATAAAGTATGCACCCTCTCTGGAAAATATTTAAAAAGATCTTCATGCAACATCAGCTGGGAAAGGACTCGACTGAGGCGGCCCCGCGGCCCTACGCCAACGCTCGAAAGCAGAGAAACTTTTTCCCTGGCAAAGTCCACCCAAGACTGCTGAGGATATTTCTTCAGAGTTCTAAAACATTTTCAAATAAGACAGGTAATAAATCATAAGCTTTCAGAAAACAATCTTTTACCCGAGTATAATCAGAATATTGTTCAAAAGGTAAGTTGGCAGTTATGGTTTGGGGGTTTTCCTATTAAAGATGAATGTATTAAAGCAGCCAATATTTAGGAGGCCATTGCAACACCTTCGCCTGATTTTCGAATGCTTCAAAAAAAAGAATCTAAATTATCCTCCGTAAATTTAGGCATCAAAGAGGCTGCTTTACCAAGGTCAAATGAAGGGATTGTATACATATTACTGGATTCTCTTTTCTTCCTCAGTACTTCCCGTTCATAAAGCAAAGATTCACGTTCAAAATTCTCCCTTTTTAACTTTTCTCTGGGCTTCTACAAAGGAGGTTTGAAGCAATAAAATACGTTCTAGACGTTCAAAATTCTCCTTAGATTGAATAGTAGTCAAAAGGGCTAAAGAGATTTGAGGTGGAACGTGTTCATCATCCAAAAGGACTTTTGTTTTGTTTCAAAAACTATCTGTAAATGGTTTAAACCTGGATCCGTTTCTTTAGTGTGATTGAGTTCTGTTCCCCATATAGTCCTTGGGGATTGAATTGGAGCGTTGCAGCAGCGTAGCGTTTCCGAGTAAACGGAAAGGTCATGTCCCCTCGTCTCCAGTAGGGGTTGTTAGCGTCGTAGTTTCGGCCTCGGGTGTCTGTAGAAAAGAATTCAAAAAGGAAGGAATATCTACTTCTCCATCCTCAGTCTCTGGATCCTGCTCATCTGGAAAAAGGACATTCTGTATCATACATCTGACTGTCTGGGCAGTGAAATGCCTGTCGTATTTTATGCCCAAGCTTCGTGCTAATTGCCAACAAGATTGAAGCTTCAAATTTTGTAATTTCTCCTTTGTTATATCTTCAAACCTCTCTGCCATTTCTACATTCATTTTAAAGGAAATTCAGGGTTATGCTCCCGGACACAGGCCCCCACTTGTTACACTCCAAGTATTGTAACAACTATTTCCTTTTTTAGAGCATAACAATTTTGGTCAGAGAGGTTAGGGTAATAATAATGATCCTCCGGAATGCCTAATTTTAATTAAGTATATTCATAATATAACAAAAGCCAGTTATAATATACGAAAATTTTCGTATATAAGTTAAGAATAACATGTTTCTTCTGTAGTATCCAACATATACATAAGGCTTTCAAACAGAGGATTAGGAGGATATCCTAGATATAACATATATATAAATGGAGATTACTTTATACATTAAATTTTTGTTTCCCAATTGGAAGCAGTCAGAATAAAACAGAAAATGTCCAGGCCGGCTAATAAATCTTGGCCAGTTACCAGAGACGAGCAGGAGTGTTCTCGTTGGGCTCTACTTCTTCACCTGCTCGTCCCTCAACCTTGAGCAAACAGGTAAAGTGGGTCACGTGCCGTGACTCACCAACACTCAGTAGAGTAGTTGAACATAAAGGGGGGGGGGGGGGGAAGGGGGGGGTATAAACCATCGAACATCACGGCTAACTACACACCGGCACACCGGGCGGCAGGCAGGTTACTATAGCTCCAATTAAACTTATCATGGCCATGTTACATAAATTATAATTGTTAATAAGAGTTAATCTTAATAATACAAGGACGTTCATTTCCAATTTAGCTATTAAAGGAAATGACCGCAATGTAATATTAAAGGAAGGTTAACCATAGGGGCATGACAACTAGAGGAAACTACAAATACCATAACTGTGTGTCTTACTCATGAAGTTGTACCCCAGTATAATTGTTCCATAGATGATGGTGTTGAGCCAGTGCATAAATTGTGGGAATTAGACAGCATTGGAATAAATGTAAATGAAGAAAGTTCAGACGATTCTTTTACTCAGGAGCAGTACCTGAAAGATGTAAAAATTTGAATCTGGACAATACTGGGTACGACTTCCGTGGAGACTGAACCATCCAGAATTGCCCACTAATTACAGAATGGCATATGGGCAGTTAAGGCTCAGCTCCGCGAACTGAGTAAGACACCAGAATTGTTAACTGCCTATAATGATGTAATTGCTGAGCAGTTAATTAATAAATTTATAGAAGAGGTACCTCCTGAGCAAACCAAAATTTATGGTCACTGTTTGCCACATCACGGAGTGAAGAAGGATTCTAAGACCACTCCTCTGAGAATTGTGTTTAATTGTAGTGCCAGGAGTAACAAAAATGTACCTAGTTTAAATGACTGTTTGATGACAGGTCCGTCTTTGAGGGAAAAAAATTAGGAGATATCTTATTAAATTTCAGGATGAAAAACTATGCCTTTACGGCTGACATAAGTAAAGCTTTCCTAAGAGTGGGTTTACAAGAGGCTGACCGGGATTGTACCCGCTTCTTATGGCCTGAGAATCCTAGTGACCCACTTAGCCCTCTGAAAACCTTTCACTTTAGGAGCGTATTATTTGGTGCTACATCCAGTCTGTTCCTACTTCAAGTGACGATAAATGCACACCTTAAAACGTATGGAAAGTCCATTGATAAAGTAATGGCAAACAATTTTATGTGGACAATTTCCTGGGTGTGTCGTCAACTGAAGAGGAACTGTTAATGACTTATGGAGAGGCAAATAAAATAATGCGAAGTGCAAATATGCCTCTGAGGGAAAGGAATAGTAATTCGTCCAAATTAAAAGACAAAATAAGTAAAGATTACCCTGAGATGAAGTGCCAAAATGCAGTAATGTATTGGGATTAACTTGGGATACTGAGAGAGATTTGTAAATGTTAAAACCTAATAATTACAGTATGCCCAATAAATTAACTAAGAGAGTTTTGCTTGCTGAAGTTTCCAAATGTTTTGATCCACTAGGTTTAGTGTCACCCCTTACTATAAGAGGTAAATTATTAATTCAGGAAGCATGGAAACTTAAATGTGCTTGGGATGAAATTCTACCTGAGGAATTCATTAACAGGTGGGATGAATTAATTGGTGATTATGAAAAAATTCCAATGTTGGAGTTCCCACGCCAGGTGGCCAATCCAAATGGGAAAAATGTACTCCACATTTTTTGTGAAGCTTCAAAATTAGCATATGGAGCAGTTGCTTACCTTCAACGTAATAGTGTTATCTCTCTTGTTATGTCTAAGGCTAAAGTGTTTCCAATTAAATCACGTACTTTACCTCAGTTGGAATTAACAGCCATTTATGTAGGTGTCAAATTAGCTAATTATATAAGAAATAAGTTGCAGGAGATAAATATTAGCAACAATGTAATTTGGTCTGATAATGAGGTATCCTTACAATGGATTCGTAATGGAAACAGTAAAATTATGTACATACAAAACAGAGTCACTGAAATTAATCAGATTCAAGAGAAGTATAATAGTTTGGGTCAGCATATGTTAACATTTAATCATATACCAGGTGAGGAGAATCCAGCTGATTTCTTGTCTCGAGGTTTATCTTATGCTAAATTTGTAAATGCTGTATCATGGTTTAAAGGACCGAGCTGGTTGGTAAATAAAGCTAATTGGCCTGTACAAAAGGCATATATTACTCCTGTTGAAATTACTGTGACCACCACTCCAGTTGTTTGTCCTTCCTTAGCCATTGATATAAATAGGTATTCTTCTTTACCCAAACTAATCAATGTAACTAAGTTGGTGTTTAAATTTCTAAACAAGATGAATATTTCATATAAGTTTTCACATCCTCTTGAATATTGGATAAAGAGGGTACAAGAAGAAATCTATGGAAATGAGATTAAATTGATGATGGAAAGAAAAATTGTGAAAGGTTCTATAATAGAGAAATTGGGGCTGTATTTAGAGAACAATGTAATTAGGTGCAGAGGAGGTATACAAAATGCTGAATTGGGTGATTATGCTAAACACCCTATCTTACTGCCCAAACCTCATCATCTAACAAATTTAATTGTTCTAAATGCCCATAAAAATGTAATGCATGGTGGGGTACAAGATACCTTAAATTGTATTAGGGAAACTTTCTGGATTCCACAAGGACGGCAAAGTGTAAAAAGGGTGATTAAATCTTGTGTAATATGTCGCCGTGTGGATGCCAGATCCTATATGTACCCAGGTCCTCCACCATTGTCAAATGAGCAATTTGAGTTGTTTAGCAACGAACTCCAGCCGGCCGCAGTGTGGAAAATACTGTATATATTTTCCGGAAATACGGTAAATATAGGTAAATAGATGCCCTATATTGTATTTTTAAAAAAAATATGTTTTCAAAAATGGGAAACCTGCGGCTGGGGAGGTCAGTCGCCATTTTGTTTGAATTGAATAACACGTTGTGAATAATGGGAAGAATTTTTCGTGCTCTAGAGGTTAAAATCGGGCTGACACCTCTCAAATAGGAGGCGAAATTGTTGGATGGGCATTCCTGCATAATTTGAGAATCAGGTGACAGGACAGGACAACTCCAGGAACCTCAGATAAGCTGTCTAAATTATATTTAATTTCTGGCCAGTAAATTCTTCATAAATGTAGGCAAAAGGGGGGTTCCTGTACATGACACATTAATCTCCAGTCAAATTGGTGAGTGTTATGATTAAGATATTTTCCTTCTGTTATGTAAATGTGTTTATATATAATCATTTTTTAATTTAATATACAGCCTACAAATTTATATATTTACCAGCATTCCTGGTGATGTATCTTTTATTTATAATTAATAGGTCCAGAGCAACTTGTGGATATGACAGTGGTAGGTATCGAAGGGGGACATTTTTTGCGACCTAGGTGTCCCAAATTCCTACTTGTCTAACTGATAAATAATAATTATCTTTGTTCATTTACTGTTATGTATATAATGATACATTCAGATAAATGTAATTTT
>NC_069485.1:21062142-21064642 GCF_026875155.1 Cherax quadricarinatus
GTGTGTGTGTGTGGTACTCACCTATTTGTACTCACCTATTTGTGGTTGCAGGGGTCGAGTCACTGCTCCTGGCCCCGCCTCTTCACTTATTGCTACTAGGTCCTCTCTCTCCCTGCTCCATGAGCTTTATCATACCTCGCCTTAAAACTATGTATGGTTCCCGCCTCCACTACGTCACTTTCTAGGCTATTCCACGGCCTGACTACTCTATGACTGTAGAAATACTTCCTAACATCCCTTTGATTCATCTGAGTCTTCAACTTCCAATTGTGACCTCTTGTGTCTGTGTCCCTTCTCTGGAACATCCCGTCTTTGTCCACCTTGTCTATTCCGCGCAGTATTTTATATGTCGTTATCATGTCTCCCCGGACCCTCCTGTCCCCCAGTGTCGTCAGGCCGATTTCCCTCAACCTTTCTTTATAGGACAATCCCCGTAGCTCTGGGACTAGTCTTGTTGCAAACCTTTGCACTTTCTCTAATTTTCTTGACGTGTTTTGACTAGGTGTGGATTCCAAACTGGTGCCTGCATACTCCAGTAGGGGCCTGACGTGAATGGTATACAGAGTCTTAACGAATCCTTACTGAGGTATCGGAACGCTATCCCTAGGTTTGCAGGCGCCCGTATGCTGCAGCAGTTATCTGATTGATGTGCGCCTCAGGAGATATGCTCGGTGTTATACTCACCCCCAGATCTTTTTCCCTTTAGTGAGGTTTTTCAGTCTTTGGCCATCTAACTATATTGTGTCTGCGGTCTTTTTGCCCTTCCCCAATCTTCATGACTTTGCATTTGGCAGGGTTAAATTCAAGGAGCCCGTTGCTGGACCAGGCTTGTAGCCCGTCCGGTCTCTTTGTAGTCCTGCCTGATCCTCATCCGATTTGATTTTCTCATTAACTTAGCATCATCTGCAAACAAGGACACTTCTGAGTCTATCCCTTTCCCTTATGTCGTTCACATATACCAAGAACAGCACAGGTCCTAGGGACGACCCCTGTGGAACCCGCTTTTCACAGGCGCCCCCCTCCTGACACCTCGTCGCGTACCATGACTCGTTATTGCTCCCTGTCAGGTATTTTTCTGATCCATTGCAATGCCTTTCCTGTTATGTGTGCCTGATCCTCTAGCTTTTGCAAGAAACCTCTTTGTGGGAACTGTGGGCGAAGCCTTTTGCAGTCCAAAAATATGCGTCGATCCACCCCTCTCTCTCTTGTCTTACTTCTGTCACCCTTTTCATAAAACTCTAATAGGTTTGTGACACAGGAATTTCCTTCCCTGAAACCGTTTCTGGTTGTCAATTATACACTTGTTTCTTTCCAGGTGCCCCACCACTCTCCTCCTGATGATCTTCTCCATGACCTTGCATACTATACACGTTAGTGATACAGGTCTGTAGTTTAGTGCCTCATGTCTGTCTCCCTTTTTAAAAATTTGGGGACTACATTTGCCATTTTCCATACCTCAGGGAGTTGCCAGTTTCAAATTATGTGTTAAAGGGATCTTTTTTAAATTTGGCTCACACAATATCTCTGCTCCCTCTTTAAGGCCCCATGGAGAGATTTTGTCTGGTCCCCCCGCCTTTGAGGTGTCAAGTTCGCATAGCAGCTTCTTCACCCCCTCCTTGGTTATATGTACCTCAAACCAGCACTTGCTGGTGTGCCCCCCTGTTTGATTTTTCCCGGAGTCCTACTGGTTTCCACTGTAAATATTCTTTAAATCTAGTGTTGAGCTCCTGACATACCCCTTGGTCGTTTCTTGTGAATTCCCCATCACCCTTCCTCAGTCTGATTACCTGGTCCTTGACTGTTGTTTCCTCCTGATGTGGCTGTACAACAGCTTTGGGTCAGTCTTTACTTTTGATGCTATGTCATTTCATATTGTCTCTGAGCCTCCCTTTTATCTGTGCATATTCGTTTCTGGCTCTTCGGCTGATTTCTTTATTTTCCTGAGCTCTCTGTCTTCTGTACCTTTTTCCCTTCTCTAGTACACCTAGTTTTTGCCTCCCTACACCTTTGGGTGAACCAAGGACTCGTTCTGTTCTTCCCATTATTTTCTGTTTCCCTTGGGAACAAACCTCTCCTCTGCCTCCTTGCATTTGTTGCTACATAGTCCATCATTTTCTTGTATGGTTTTCCTGTCAGTTTCCTCTCCCACTGAATGTCTTGAAGGAAGTTCCTCATGCCTGAGTAGTTCCCCCTTTTGTAGTTTGGTTTTTCCCAGCCTATTCCTGCTACTCTCTCCACTTGGAGCTCAACTATGTAGTCGAAGCACAGAACCACATGATCACTAGCTCCCAGGGGCCTTTCATACATGATACCCTCGATGTCCGAACTACTCATGGTGAATACAAGGTCCAGCCTTGCTGGTTCATCCTCTCCTCTCTCTCTGGTAGTGTCTCTAACATGTTGATGCATGGGTTTTCCAGTACCACATCCATCATCTTGGCTCTCCATGTTTCGGGACACCCATGGGGCTCCAGGTTTTCCCAGTCAATCTCCTTGTGAT
>NC_069485.1:21069642-21092924 GCF_026875155.1 Cherax quadricarinatus
GTTTAAAGGACCGAGTGGTTGGTAATAACGCTTATGGCCTGCTACAAAAGGCATATATTACTCCTGTTGAAATTACTGTGACCTACCATAAGTTGTTTGTCTTCCTTAGCACATTGGTATAAATAGGTTTCTTCTTTACCCAAACTACATCAATGTAACTATTGTTGGTGTTTAAATTTCTAAACTAGCATGAAATATTTCATTAAGTTTTCTCATCATCTTGGAATATTGGAATAAAAGGGTACAGGATGAAAATCTATGGAATTGAGATAAAATTGATGATGGAAGAATAATGGTGTGTAAGGTTTATAATAGAGAAAATTGGGGCTGTATTCTAGAGAACAATGAATAGGTGCAGAGGTAGGTTACAAAATGATGAATTGGGTGCATTATCGCTAAAACACCTATCTTAATGCCTCCAACCTCATCATCTAACAAAATTTATTGTTCTTATATGCCCATAAAAATGTAATGCATGGGGGGTACAGATACCTTAAATAGTATTTGGGAAACTTTTGAATTCCACAAGGACTGCAAAGTGTAAAAAGGGTGTGAATTAAATCTTGTGTTCATTGTCGCGTGTGGATGCCAGATCCTATATGTCACCCCAGGTCCTCCACCATTGTCAAATGAGCAATTTGAGTTGTTTAGCAACGAACTCCAGCCGGCCGCAGTGCTGGAAAATACTGTTATATTTTCCGGAAATACGGTAAATGTAGGTAAATAGATGCCCTTTATTGTATTTAAGAAAATATGTTTCAAAAAGGGGAGACCTGCGGCTGGGGAGGTCAGTCGCCATTTTGTTTGAATTGAATACACGTTGTGAATAATGGAAGAATTTTTCGTGCTCTTGAGGTTAAAATCGGGCTGACACCTCTCAAATAGGAGGCGAAAATGTTGGATGGGCATTCTGATAATTTGAGAATCTGGGTGACAGGACAGGACAAATCAAGGAAAAACCTCAGATTAAGCTTGTCTAAATTATATTAATTTTCTGGCCAGTAAATTCTTCATTAAATGTAGGCAATATGGGGGGGTTCCTGTACATGACACATTAAATCTCCAGTTCAAATTGGTGAGTGTTATGATTAAGATATTTTCCTTTGTTATGTAATGTGTTTATATATAATCATTTTTATTAATTTAATATACAGCCTACAAAATTTATATATATACAGCAAGCTGGTGATGTATCTTTTATTAATAATTAAATAGGCCAGAGCAATTGTGGATATGACAGTGGTAGGTATCAGAAGGGGGGGACATTTTTTGCGACCTAGGTGTCCCAAATTCCTACTTGTCTAACTGATTAAATATAATTATCTTTGCTTCATTTACTGTTATGTATATAATATTACATTCAGATAAATGTATTAAATTTTCCACATTCGTGGAGGTCTTATGATTACCGGTAATCATATATATATAATATTTATAATTATATATATTTATATATTATATAAATATATATTATATATCATATATATAATATATATATATATATATAAATTATATATATATATATGTATGTAATATATATATAAATATATATTTATATATATATATATATATAGTTATATTATATTATATATATATATTTATATATAATGTATATATATATTCTATATAAAGATTTATATATATTTATATAATATATATTATCTATATATATATATGTTAATATATATATATTATATATATATATTTATATATATATATATATATATATATATATATTATATATTTATATATATATATAAATTATGTCGTGCCGCAATATGTAAAATGGTCATTTCCCGCAAGAACTCATTTAAAGTTAAGTCCTTTCTAAAAATCTTCTCTTATATTTAAAAGATATATTTTTTTTCAATTATGCTTAGCAAAAATTGTTAATTTTGCACTAAAACATCTTAGAAAACTTACAGAGGGTGTAGTGGTGAGGAAGATGGGGTGAGAGTAGGGGATACCAAAAAATGGTGGGTTCAAAAGGGAGGGGTGTCAAAATGGGAAAGTGGGTGGTCAAAAAAAAGGATTCTCGTAGAAAAGGGGAACTCGAAAGGGAGGCGGAGACCCCTTCTCAAAAAAAAATTCGGGGGGGGGCCCCATCATGAAAGGTGGCTGCTCTGGCACAAAAGACACTATTATAATAATTTATCTTTTCAAAAGAACAAACATGAATACATTGTAGTCCATATATATATCAAAGATTATGGACTTCTCCTCCAGCTCACCTGAAGCTGGACGCGAGACAGTATGCAGAAGCATTTCTCTCTGGACGGCCACGCTGAGGGGCGTTTCCCTCGGGTCGCTGGTGTTGCCAATGAGTAGTAGAACCAGTGTTCTTTGGGGAAACTTGTAGCGTTTTTTTCTCTGTGATCTCAAGGACTCCGATATTCCCATTGAGACAAATTGATACAGATGGCGTGTGTTTCTGTACTTGCTGATCTCTGTACTCTCCCTGTGATCTGCTGCAGTCCATGTTGCCACACTGTGACCGGATGTTATGTGTCAGCCAGCATCGACGCGCAGGTAGGAGTCCCGCATATAAAATACTTGCCATACTTTCACAGGATAGATGATGATCTGCCATGGCAGTTTGCGGGATATGGGAGTTGTTGGCTTCTAGGATTCGGGGCTCCTATCGGTGGGCATCCATCTGTAGCAATGCTCCGCCTTCACTGTGTCTTGCGTGCCAGCCTGGTTTTTGGAGCAGTAGACCCGCGTAGTCCATATTAATAGGCATGCTTTTCACTGACAAATTCATGTATATCTGTGTGTATTGGGGGATAGAGAGCCCACGCAATCAGAGGGTTGTGGGTCGAGGCGTGTGTTCCATTGCCGAACTGGGAACTGTTAGGAGGAAGTCCCCAGACTGTTGTGACACTCACAGCATGGAGATAGGCAGTCTTTCTGTCGGATGTTGCAGCCTAAGCATGTTGGATTGCACTTCTCAGCGATGGGGCCATCCCATACTCGACTTGTTTGTAGGCGTGTGCTGAAACTAGATTTGGTGTTGGAGCAGTGACAGTATTTAATTCGGTAATGGTACTGGTGTAGCTAGGATACTGTATTCCTGTGAGACACCAAAGATGTTCAGAAGAATTGGTTTTCTTAACTCGTTTGATGCTATGGAAGAGGATAAGAATGCTGGTTAGGGCAATCTGGGGAGGTTTATGTAATACCAACCACTACAGGTCCGGATGGGAAAGTGAGGCTTGCAAACATTGTCCATCTTCGGAGGGAAAGAGTCAGTACACTCTCTAGCACGGTCTTTAGGAGGGCAGTCTTATTCCTTGAGTTTCGGAACTGCTGAAGGCTGGGGGAGCCTTCTCAAGAAGTAGGCCTACAGTTTTGGTAAGGACAGGCACCTGGTGTAGGTGTCAGTGTCTTCATCCTCCCATCCATTGTTTGAGGTCTGAGAATTTTTTTCTATAATCCAGATCCAATGGCATTGACCAAGAGGAAACACCAAGGAGAGTGCTTGCCTGGATCGATGGATCGTGCTCCTCGTAAAACAACACCTAATATCCTGGTGTCCTGATGTCCTTATGAAAGATTCGTAGTACCAGCCAAGAGTTACCTTTATCCAAAGAACCAGATTATTGAGCTAATGGACAGTATATATATATATGTATATATATATATATATATATATATATATATATTTATATATATTATTTTTTTTATTTTTTTATTTTATAGTTTTATATATATATTATCATATTGTTATATAACATATACTATATATATATTATATATATAATATATTATATATATTTATATATATATATTCTAAATATTATATATATTATATATAATATATATTTATAATATATATATATATTTATATATATATATTATATAGTATATATATTTGTGTGTGTGTGTGTGTGTGTGTGGTGTGTGTGTGTTTGTGTGTGTGTCGATTGTGGTGTGTACTCACTATTTGTTATAACATTTGTGGTTGCACAGGGGTCGAGTCACTGCTCCTGGCCCCCGCCTCATTCGCAGTGATTGCTACTAGGTCCTCTCTCTCCCTGCCCCATGAGATACTATAATACCTCGCCTAAAAACTATTGTATGGTTCCCGCCTCACTACGTCACTTTTCTAGGCTATTCCACTGCCTGATACTCTATGACTGTTGAAATACTTCCTAACCTTCCCTTTGATGCTCTGAGTCTTCAACTTCCAATTGTGACCTCTTTGTTGTCGTGTCCCTTCTCTGGAACTTCCCGTCTTTGTCCACCGCTGTATATCGCGCTGTATTTTTATATGTCGTTATCATGTTCTCCTGACCCTCCTGTCCTCCAGTGTCGTTAGGCCGATTTACCTCAACCTTTCTTTGTAGGACAAATCCCCGTTACATTAGCTCTGGGACTAGTCTTGTTGCAATACCTTGGCACTTTCTCTAATTTCTTGTCGTGCTTGACTAGGTGTGGATTCCATAAATGGTGCTGCATACTCCAGTATGGGCCTGACGTTGAATGGTATTACAGAGTTCTTAAACGAATCCTTACTGACAGGTTCGGAAACGCTATCCGTAGGTTTTGCCAGGCGCCCGTTGCTGCAAGCAGTTATTGATTGATTGTGCGCCTCAGGAGATATGCTCGGTGTTATACCTCACCCCCAGATCTTTTTCCTTGAGTGTGGTTTGCAGTCTTTGGCCTCTAAAACTATATTGTGTCTGCGGTCTTCTTTGCCCTTCCCATTTCTTCATGACTTTGCATTTGGCGCAGGGTTAAAATTCAAGGAGCAGTTGTTGGACCAGGCTAGTAGCCTGTCAGTGTCTCTTTGTTGGCCTGCCTGACTCATCGATTTGATTCTTCTCTTTAACTTAGATCATCTGCAAACAAGGACACTTCTGAGTCTTATCCCTTCCGTTAAGTCGTTCACATATACCAAGAAACAGCACAGGTCCTAGGACTGACCCCTGTGGAAACCCGCTTGTCACGGCGCCCACGCTGAACCTATGTCGCCGTACCATACTCGTTATTGGCCTCCCTGTCCAGGTACTTCTCTGATCCCTTTGCAATGACCTTTCCTGTTATGTGTGCCCGGTTCCTCTAGCTTTTGCATAAAAACCTCTTGTGCGGAACTGTGTCGAAGGCCTTCTTGCCGTTCCAAAAATATAGCAGTCGAATCCTACCCCTCTCTCTCTTGTCTTACTTCTGTAACAATTGTCATAAAACTCTAATAGGTTGTGACAAGGGAATGTTCCTTCCCTGCAAACCGTGCTGGTTGTCAATATTACAACTTGTTTTTTCAGGTTCCCACCCCACTCTCCTCTATGATCTTCTCTGGACCTTGCATACTATACACGTTTGTGATACAGGTCTGTAGTTTAGTGCATCATGTCTGTCTCCCCTTTTTTAAAAATTGGGACTACATTTGCATTTTCACCATACATCAGGGAGTTGAACAAGTTTTCAAATGATGTGTTGAAGATCTTGTTAATGGCTCCCCAATATCTCTGCTCCTCTTTCAGGGAACCCAATGGGAGAGTGTTTGTCTGGTCCCACCGCCTTTGATGGTGTCAAGTTCGCATAGCAGCTTCTTCCCACCTCCTCCTTGGTTATTTGTACCTCATCCAGCACTTGCTGGTGTGCCCCCTGTTCTGATTTCGGAGTCCTACTGGTTTCCACTGTAAATACTTCTTTAAATCTAGTGGATGAGCTCCTGACATACCTCGTGTCCGTTTCTTAGTGAATTCCCCCATCACCTTCCTGCAGTCTGTTACCCTGGTCCTTTGACTGTTGTTTTCCTCCTGATGTGGCTGTACAACTGTCTTTGGGTCAGTTTTACTTTGATGTATGTCATTTTCATATTGTCTCTGAGCTCCCTTCTTATCTGGGCATAGTCGTTTCTGGCTCTACGGCTGATTTCTTTATTTTTCATGAGCTCTCTGTCTTCGTGTACTTTCCATTCTCTAGTTTACACTAGTTTTTGCCTCCCTACACCTTTGGGTGAACCAAGGACTGTTTGTTCTTCCCATTATTATCTGTTTCCTAGGGAACAAACCTCTCCTCTGCCTCCTTGCATTTTGTTGCTACATAGTCCTCTTTTTGTACTGGTTTTCATGTCAGTTTCCTCTCCCACTGGATTGTCTTGAAGGAAAGTTCCTCATGCCTTGAGTAGTTCCCCCTTTTGTTAGTTTTGGTTTTTTCAGCCCTATTCCTGCTACTCTCTCCACTTGGAGCTCAACTATGTAGTCGAAGCACAGAACCACATGGATCACTAGCTCCCAGGGGCCTTTCATGACACTGATACCCATCGATGTCCCGAACTACTCATGGTGTGAATACAAGGTCCAGCCTTGCTGGTTCACCTCTCCTCTCTACTCTTTGGTAGTGTCTCTAACATGTTCCGAATGCATGTGGTTTTCCCAGTACCACCATCCATCATCTTGGCTCGCCATGTTTCGGGAACCCCATGGGCTCCAGGTTTTTTCCAGTCAATCTCCGTGTGATTGAAATCACCCTATAAATAGTAACTTCTGTCCCCATGTGTGCTCTCCTGGCCCCTCGGCTAGTGTGTCGTCATTGCTCTGTGCTCTCATCGTATTCTTCCTCCTTTGGCCTCCTGCTGTTCTGTGGTGGGTTGTACAATTACTGAATTATCACCATCATGTCCCTCAGATGGGATTGTTCCCCTACTAAGTAGTCCTCTCGCCCGGCATCTATTCACTTCTTTTTCTCAAATTCCCACTGGTTTTTATGAGCTGTTGCAACTCCTCCTCCCCCTCTCCTCCTCTGTCTTTCCTGAGGATTTGGTTATTCCGAGGATGGAAAGGATTGATATCCTGTTATTATTCTGGTGAGTTTTGTTTCTGTGAGTGCTATTATGTCTGGGATGTCTCTCTGATTTTTCAAAGCCACTCCTCATACTTGTTTGTTATTCCATCTGCATTTTGTATACCACACCTTCAACTCTTTTTCTAAGGACTGTGATCTGGGAGGTATATGGGGTTGGGGGAGGGGAGGACTGGTAAGGAACTATGGGATGTTGCTAGTGGGGGTGGAGTTTGTAATGTAGTGGGGTGGGGCATTGGATGGGGCATGGGTGTTTTGATTTAGAATGTTTGGTTGCACTGGGGTTGACCTGGTTGGGAAGCTTCTATAGGAAGTTGTGCGGGAAGGGGCTGTATTTGTTCTTCTTTCCTGAGTCTGGGTTCTACTGTCTGTCTTCTCCATCCCCTCTCTTTCCACTTTCGCCTTGTACCATCTCTCTCAGTTTCTTGCCTTTCTTCTTGTGTTCTGTCGAGGTCGAGTTACACCTTCATGTATGCCGGCATGTCCACTTAATCGTGCTTTCCTCCTGCAGGATCCGGGGGCCGAGTGATTCTGCCTCTTGAAGGTCACTTTCACTGGCCGGGTTCTTTTTTTTACAAACCCCTCCTATTCTCGAAAATTTTCCAGCTGGGTCATGTCATCTTCTCTATTGCTTTCATGATGCTTTTCAATTGCTTTTTTTTCCTTGTTATCTTGCTTTATATGTTTCCCCTTCAACTTCCTGGAGCCCATACACAAAGACTGACCACACCCTTTCATTTCCCACCTGGGGGGGTATCCTGTGTATCCCTCGTTTTAATTTGGTTTCCTGCACTGCAGCTTTCCTTTCTTCAGTTTCAAATTGGCTAATGTACTTGGGTCAGTGGCCTGTCACTTTCCCTTCCTCGGCTTTCCTTGGGGCTCTGTTGTTGTTGTTAGGGCCTACCACTTAAAGCTTAGACTCTTCATTACTCAGTCTCCTCTGATAGAGCTTCCTCCATGCAGTGTGCCCCTTCTTTCCATACAGTCCCCTTATTTGGGCTGAGTGTAGCTCAGTCTCTTGTTGTCAATCCCAAAAATGTACTTTAGGTTCCTTTTAGGGCTTGTTTCAGATTTTCAGTTTCCTCTTCTAAACTCATGTATCTTAGCTCTACGCTGTTTGGGACGTGGCACCTTCCCACTTTCCTGCTTTCCTTACCTATCCTCTCTTCCATTCTCATGTAAGTTCTTATAGTTCTTTTCCCAGTCATCTCTTTTTATGAGCTCTGCTTGCCCAATCTTTCCTTTGCAGCTTCCTCCTTCCTGTCCTTGGGTTTTCTTGTTGCTCTCTGACAACCATTATGTTTTATATGTTTGCTCAGAGTGGGAAACTATTAGTTCAGTTATGTTAGGTTAGTAGATGTGTATGTCAGAGTGTTGGGGGGGAGATAAGTGAAGGAAACTGTGGCTATGTGGGAGTGTTAGTGGGAGGGGTGGTGGGAAGGGGGAGTGAACGGGGAAGGGGAGGTGAACGAGGGAGGGGGAGGGATCAGGGGAAGAAGTGAGATGTCGGTGGTGAGGGGGGGGGAAGTGTATGTGTGACTTCGGATATGTGTACTCACCTATTTGTTCTCCCTATTGGTGGTTTGCAGGGGGCTCGAGTCATAGCTCCTGGCCCCCGCCTCTTCACCGGTTTTGTCTGGGCCCTCTCTCTCCCCGCTCCATGAGCTTTATCAAACTCGTCTTTAATAAAACTTTGTGATGTGTGTGTGTGTGTGTGTGTGTGTGTGTTGTGTGTGTGTGTGTGTGTTGTGTGTGTGTGTAATTTTGTGTCTTAGGGATTATGTGTGGGTATTAATATGAAAGGTTAGGGTGGCTTGTGCCATTGTAATGTAGTCTCAGTGGTCCTTTGATGTCCCACAAACTTCTTGTGAACCTGACCCCCTCCTCTGGGGCTTGACCGGCACGTACTTACAGTGTGTGTGTGTGGTGTGTGTATTTGTGGGTGTGTGTGTGTGTGTGTGTGAGTTTGTGTGTGTGTGTTGTGTGTGTGTGTGTGTGGTGTATGTATGTGTGTGTATGTGTGTGTGTGTATGTGTGTGTTGTGATGTGTGTGTGTGTGATATGTGTTGTGGTGTGTGGGTGTGATGTGTGTGTGTGTGTGTGTTTGTGTGTGTGTATATTTGTGTGTGTGTTGTATATGTGTTGTGTGTGCGTGTGTGTCGTGCTGTGTGTGTGTGTGTGTGTGTGTCTGTGTGTGTATGTTGTGTGTGTGTATGTGTGTGTGTATGTATGTATGTGTGTGTATGTGTGTGTGTATGTGTGTGTTTATGGTGTTGGGGGAGGTATGTGGGGAGATACTGATAATACATACCAGTAATTCTGGGTTATAAAAAGCGATAATGGCTACTAGGGTCTATAAGCTTCAATAAGTGTCTGCACCTTGTGTGTGTGATGTTAGGGAGGGATGGTTAGGGGGGGGGGGTAGATCCGTTATACCTCTCTGTTTTGGTCTTTCTAGAAATGCTTACACTCTTCGCTTATGTGTCCTTTCTGGATTTAAGTATCATTTATTGCTGTTATTATCCTATGCTCTTGTTCACGTTTAGAGAGGACTTCCCTAGCTTCTAAGTGTTCTTACTACTATATCTATGTATTAGCTTGCAGGGACGTGAGTCAGTGACTAGTATCTAACAGACGATGCAGGCAAGCAAGCCAAACCTGCGACATGAAACCACAATATAGGTGATACTTGCGCTGGGCAACGGTCGTTGCCAGTGGCCAGTTGACTGATGACGTAGTCGTCGTACATAGCCTAATTCACTATTTAGGAGATCCTTCATCCGCTGATGATTATAAACCACATGTGATCATACTCCATCGTTCCTCACGCGATTTACTTTTTCACTATTTGTAGTATACACTTCACTTATATACACTTCACATTTATATGCTGTACTGCACCACAACTTGTCGTGTACGACATGCTTCAGTCCTACAGCCTTGCCTTGTAGTCCAAAACTTTTAGGATAATTTTGGTAATGGATAATTTTAGCTTTCTCACGGAATTTTTCTAACTAATAACTTTAGTTTCACTCGCATTATTGCTCACTGATGTCATGCATACCACTGATTATGTTCAGCAGTCGTGCACCTTGTGTTGTGTGTGTGTGTGTGTGTGTGTTTGTGTGTGTGTGTGTGTGTGTGTGTGCGATTATATAAAACTGGTCAATTAGCAAGAACTCATTAAAAATTCAGTCCTTTCTGAAATTTCTCTCCACACGTTTAAGATATTTTTTTTTTTTCATTAATGTTAATGTAAAAATTTGATTTTGCACCCAAAGGAATCTTAGAAAACTTACTAACCATATTAAAAGAAGAAATTTTATTTAGACTAACCCAACTAAATATATTTTAGATTTGTTTACAATAATTTAATTACTAAACAAAAACAGTGAAATATATTTTTTTCGTTAGGTTCAGATTGATTTTGGTCGAATTATTGCATACACAATTTTCGATTGTCCTATATGGCAAGATAGAAGTGCTATTTTAAGCCAAGATCGGGGCAAGTTTGCCAGTCGGACGAATATATATATTATATATATATATATTATATATTTATAAAATACTTATATACTATTATATATTATTAATATTTTTTATCTCATATTATAGATGTGTATAATGGTTGTTGCATCAGTGTATAAAAACATTTATCAATATAATATAAAAGCTCACATCGAGACAAAAACAGGTGTAATAAATTGTCTACCTATTTCGACATTCTCACATACACTGTGATTTTCAGTAACGCCTCAAAAATTTGAAAGCAAACAGTACATACTACATGACTTTGCAATTCCCTCAGTTACCAGCAATGAGCCAGGAGGGACCGAAACTTCTTCCAGTTTTCATTTTCAATTTCTGGGCGTGTTAATTTCTTCTAGCCTCGCTATTGTGACGTGTTCTTCATTGGGTTTGTGTTGCTAATTCCAGAATATACCGTCAGGCTGCCGCCGTAAGTTAGTCTGCAGAGCCATTCTGTGGCAGGAACCACCTGGCTGGGGCATCCAAAATACCTTTGATCTCCAGCTCCTTAAAGAAGCCTCTCTGGAAATTTGTATTTCTCACAAACAATAAACTGCTTTTTTCTTTTTTGTTTGTGTGTGCGTCCTATTTTTTGAGTGTCTAAACTTGCATTCGTTTTGGTGGTATTACCTACAGAGCGAATGAATTATATGGCTCCAATTGTGATTTAGTAACTTATTAGTTTATAGGTATGTGATAGTTTTTAGACTAGTTTGTAATTATGTAATAGTTTTAAGATAGGAATTATTAATTATTTACCAGGCACTAAATACTAAATTATTGATTATTACAGACTTGTTACTATATACCAGAGGCGGGAAAGTTATTCGATAAGAAGAGCCACATATAATACTTTTCCTACATTTCTGAATATTCAAGATCCAAAGAAAATATTAATTTAAAATTGTATTTAAAAATAATAAAAAATAGAACTAGTATACAGTAGTCTGACTCATCAAAGCAGAATATGATTAATCTCTGCTTGTTGAAGACTTTGATTGAGTCTTCATATTTGCAGTTAATAGTGTAAAGTCTGGCTGGTAAGATGTAAAAGTTGTTTTACGAAGGCCAGTGAGGTGACTGTTAGTGAGGATAGCACGATATTTTGACTCAATAAATTTCATTACAGCAGTAAGTTACCCCAAAAACAGGGAGTAGTCGGAGGCCAAATTTTCAAATTGGGATACTTTGCTTCTGAGATTTGATTCCAGAAGTCAGTTAGAGGTGAACTGTTATGTACTGGCTTCAAACCCAGATTTTCCAGCGGCTCGATAAGCTCTGTTTCTATTGAAGCAACATCCGAGGCAAAAGTGCAACAACAGGATATCCACCGTTGATGACATCAATAAAGGTGCAACAACAGGACTTCCACCGTTGATGACATCAATAAAGGTGCAACAACAGGACATCCATCGTTGATGACATCAATCACTAAAGGATTCTCAAGAAATTCAAAACATTATTTTAACGTTTTTAATTTCTCAAAACTGTTCTCAAAATCATTTTAATGTTTTAGTTTCCGTTCGTACTGTTCTATGTACTGTCTTTAATTTCAACATCAGGGAAAAGCAGTTGTTCTTAATTTAAAGTTGGGAAAGTGGTCAACTTTCTTTGTTGCCAGATCTTTGAAAAATATTTATTCTGAAAATGATTGGGCAAGTTCTGTAATAACTTTGTTCCTTCCTTGAAGTGTCAGATTTTTAATTATTGGGATGTTGCTAATACATTTTGAAGAACATTTGATCCTGTATCCTTTCGTTGATATTCTAGTTGTGGGTATTCTTCTTCATTTCTTTTCATGAAAAGCAATGATAGTCAAAAAGAGCAACATCACTTGATAAAGAAAATTGGTAGTTGACAGCCATTTTGCAGTATAGTAGAATGAAAGGTCACTTGGCTTTACTTCAAGCTTCAGCTCCTCAGTAAAATTTCGAAATTTACGGTGTGTTTTTGCAATTTTCTGAATGAAATTCACAGCTTATAAAACGTAATTTATGACTTCGTTGAACTTGAAGTGTTTACTCACTAAATGCTCAAGGTGGATGATACAATGGATAAAGTGACATTCATGATAGTTGAGATCATGTGTCAATTGCTCAACTAGGCCAGTACGTATTTTGACCTACCATAGTTGGTGCTCCGTCTGTTGCAATACTAACAAGTTGATGCAATGGTAATTGACCATTTAATAAAGGTTTGTTAGGTGCATTTTTGATGTCAATATCTTTTGTGGTTTCCTATAAGCCTATCAGGTCTACGAATTCTTCTACATTTCCATCGTTTGTAACATAGCGAACAAATATAGCTAGTTGAGGGATATCTTGAATATCTGTAGATTCATCCATTGCTAAGCTGAAAGCAACGCAAGTGAACATACGATTATAGAAGAAATTTCAGAAACGAGTCTCCTAGCAGTGTGGCGGGGGTCAGCAATTTGTTCTATTGCTTGTTTAAGTTTAGAGTTCTCTGGAGCGAGAATTGCAATCACATCACTAACATTCTTTTTTACAAATTCTCCATGACTGTAAGATAGTTTACTTCGAGCAATATTCCAAGCTATAAAAAAACTAGCTTCAGTAGTCCAATCAATTTGCTTACAGAGGGAACATTGGCTATTTTTGTTGAGTGACTAAGTTAGATTTCAAAACTTTTATCATATTTTCTCGCAGTTTGGATTCAAGAGGAAATTCAGATACAATTTTTTATGGTTACATTCATGGTGACGCTTTAAATTACTGATTTTAAACTGGCTGATGGTTACATGACAGATAAGACACAGAGCCTAGTCACCCTTAACAAGAAAAAGCAAATCGTCCTCCCATTGTTGGTAAAAACTTTTCTTGTTCGTATTCCCGTTTTTATACTCTTCTGTTACTCGGTCATTTTAAAAATGGGTTTTTATAAACTTTAATTAAAATCATCTTAAGCTATTTAGTAATCAGAAAGTCTTATATACACTGCACTGCACTTGTTATGTCTCATGAAGGATTGACGGAAAAGTCCGGTTGCATTTCATCTGTACTTGTTAAAAAAACATGTATGTTTGAAAAAATAATGTGAATTACCCTACATACACACACCACCATACATATATAAACATTATATTTATATATATATATATATATATATATATATATCTATATATAGATATATTTATATATATATTATAGTATATATATATATACTGGCTCGACTCAAGGTGAGCGAGAACCATAGGACGCTTTAACCCACAGGGACAATTTAAGTCCTATAAAAAAATAATGGAGCAGCAGCAGAGCTAGCTGTTTTTTACCGCCACCCCTCAGGGCAGGTTCCTTGATGTGCGGTGAGGGGGCTAGTGATCTTAGGTAATTGATCTGTGTTTCCACTTCCCCGAATTAAACCTGAATGCCTTCCACATCCCCCCCAGGCACTGTATAATCCTACGGGTTTAGCGCTTCCCCTTGATTAAAATAATAATAATGTTTTACAGCCATCCGAGGACATACGGAGGTGTGGGAGCTTCTAAGCTAGCTTCACTCTCCTCCCAGTTCGATGTACTAGCCCACGAGCGGCATATATATAATATTGTAACCACGAACGAGTGGTATTAATCAATAACAACACTGCGCTAGCCAAGGACTCGAACCCAGGAGGAGAATGAAATTAGCTTAGAAGCTCCCACACCACCGTATGTCATCGGATGGCTGTCATTGCTGGCTGCGCCATTCTTATAGGATTTAATGGTCCAGTGAGTTAAAGCGTCATGTGGTTCTCGCTCACCATGATGTGGGCCAGTACAATATGGGTTAGAGTTCTTGGCTAGCGCAGTGTTGTGACTATATATATTTATACATATATATAATTTATATATATTTATATATATCTATATTTGTATATATATCAATATTATATATATATTTTATATATATATAATATATATATAACATTTATATAACTATATATATATATATGTCGTGCGATAGGCAGAACTTGCGATCTCGGCTTAAATAAGCAACCCCCCCCACTCATCTGGCCATATAGGACAAGTGAATTTTTGTGTATGCAATATTTGCCAAATCATTCTGATCCTATATAAAAAATATTATTTGATTGTGTTGTTTTAGTACTAAATTATGAAACGAATCTAAAATACATTTAGTTGGGTTAGGCTAAATAAATTGTTGTTGTTATAATAAGGTTAGGGCTAAGTTTTCTAAGCTTATTTTGGTGCAAAAATTAAAATTTTTAACTTTAACATAATGAAAAATTGTAATGTCTTTATACGTATAGAGAAAAAATTTCAGAAAGGATCTGAATTTTAAATGAGTTCTTGCTAATTGACCAGTTTTACATATTCGGCACGGACATTTTTATATATATATATATATATTGATATATATATTGATATATTAGATATTATATTATTTTATATATATATGTCGTGCCGAATAGGCAGAATTTGCGATCTTGGCTTAAATAGCAAGTTTCCTCTTGCCCTTATAGGCAAGAGAAATTTGTGTATGCAATAATTTCGCCAAAATCATTCTGAAAACATAACGAAAAAAATTATTTCAATGTATTTGTTTAGTAGTAAATATTGTAAAAAAATTAAAATATATTTAGTTGGTTTGGCTAAAATAAATTGTTCTTGTATAATATGGTTAGCTAAGCTTTCTAAGATGCTTTTGATGCAAAATTAAATTTTTTTACATTAACATTAATCAAAAAAATATGTCTTTAAACTTATAAGAGAAAATTTTAGAAAGGACTTAATTTTAAATGAGTTCTTGCTAATTGACCAGTTTTACATATTCGGCACGACATATATATATATATATATATATATATATATATATAATATATATATATATATATATATATATATATATATATATATATATATATATATATATATTATATATTGTGAGGGAAAAGTTCAATAGATAAGGTAGCGAAGGAGTATATAGTAACAATAGTTTCATTGCCGGCTACTTGTTAAGGTAGGGTAAGTCAAGCTCCCGCTTTTCCCACCTTTTTCCCCCACCCCGAAAGTGATAGTTTGACTGCCGGCTGCTTGTTAAGGTAGGGTCAGTCTAGCTCCTGCTATCCTCCCCTTCCTCCTCCCCCCCCCCCCCCGAAAGGTGACGTGTGGGGCTCTGGTCCAAACAGTAATCACTAGACTCACAGCTCCCAGCACTACTGTAAGTACATGCCTGCCTTGTATTCTAGTGGATTTATGGGTTGAAAGCTTCACTTTTGACCAATAATAAACTTAGTCTTTTCAGCCTTGCTCTATGTTGACTGTTGTAATAATCACCACATCTTTTAGGTATTGTACATATCATGGAGAGTGATTATTTAAGCAGTGGGTAACCTGTCTATCTTTTCAGCTTGGATGACAGAGAGGGTCACCTGTCAATCAACGAGAAGAACTGGTGGAGATGGACTAACGTCCTGAGACTTCTCCTTTTTGGATTTAATTACCTGTGCACCTGTATGAAATTGCAGGACGTAACCCCTCATCATTGCAGCGGTAAAGAACCTGCTTTCCTCTCATCGGGATATAATACTCAAGGCTATACTGTGAAGAACTAGCCAGTGGGTCGTAACCAACACCTGCGACCCCCCCCCCATCATCAGCAACGGCTACGATTTCAACAACACAGTGTCACCAACACCAAAAACCCCAATATATATTAGCGTTGAATTCAGTTATCATTTATATTTTTCATTTTTCATTTTCTTTAATGTAGGATTAATATTTCATATTTAAGTGTTTTATATTTTACATTTTCTATATAATAAAGTGTTTATGTGTGTCTGTTATTATTTCTTTTTCTATTCATTAATTTTCCTGAGGAGGAGCCAGCCTTGGTAATACTGTCTGAAGTTATTACAGGGCTGAGTAAGCCTTCACAAGTGGCGACCTTGCCAGGATACAACTCGACAGAATCAAGATTCAATTCCATCTCGAATCTACCATTGGAACTTCAACGCAGCATACCACAGACGGTTACCACCAGCCACGAGTAATCATTCTCTATGGTAGAACTACGGTATAGGTATTTAAAAGATTTGGTGATTGTTATAGTCTCAATTTATTGTAAGTCAAGTCAGGCAGGATATAATAGTTAATTCTGCCACCTTTCTTGTGAGCTTGAAACACTTTGGAGGATTAGACTCTAGGGACCTGAGATTTTCCAGTGACAATTTGTCTCATTGAGCTCTTTATTTTATCAAGGGAACTGTCGTTGGACACTCTTGATTTGTTGGTGAGAAGATTGGATGGTCAAGGGACCCCATTCTACTTACTGTTTGCTCGGAGCCGGCATAGAACCCTTCGTTTTAATTAATACATATTGTTTAATTGAAGCAGGGATCGAGCCCTCTGGTTTATTTACAGTTTGAACAGAGCAGGAATTGAACCTTCCGTTTTCTTTAATACCCGTTTCATTTCCCCATATAGTTTAAGTTATTCTTGCAAGCATGGAGGAATACCAGGTTTGGATGAACGCTGGAAGTAAGTTAGGAATAACAGGGAAAAATTTAGAATCTTTCATTAGTGGTAAGATCCAGGAAAGACTTGAAAGAGAGAGAATTGAGAGAGAAGAGAGACAGAAAGGGAAAGAGAAGAAGAAAAGGAGAGAGAGAGAATCGAAAGAGAAGAGAAAAAGGAGAGAGAGAGAATTGAAAGAGAAGAGAAAAAGGAGAAAGAGAACCTTGAAAGACAGGAGAAAAAGGAGAGAGAGAGAATTGAGAGAGAAATCCAAGAAAGACAGAAAGAGAAAGAGAAGACAAAAAGGAGCGTGATAGACTTGATCATGAAGAAAGAGCTAGAGAACGTGAGGAACAGGCTAAAATACGTAAGGAACAGGCTAAAATACGTGAGGAACAGGCTAAAATAAGAGAACTTGAGGAAAGAGCAAAGGATAGAGAAGTTGAGGAAAAAGCTAGAGAACGTGAGGAAAAAGCTAGAGAACTTGAGTTAATAGAGAGAGAAAAGGATCGCGAGCTCGAAAAATCTCGCCTTGAATTAGAGAATAAAAAGTTAACTTTTACACAACAACAATTAGAGGAAGGAGTAATGGAACAACGTGCAGTCAGTGCACATATTCCAACACCTAATTTACCTCCCTTCACAGAGGGGGAAGACATAACTTCATACATTATCAGGTTTGAAAATACCGCTACCCTCTGTGAATGGCCGGCTGACACCTGGGCTACCAGATTAGGAATGTTATTTTCTGGTACAGCCTTGAATATCTATGCAACTTTGTCGCAGGATATCATATGCAATTATAACCTACTGAAGAAGTCAATCCTTAAAGCATATCAAAAAACCACTAATTCTTACAGGAAAGATTTCAGGTATGCCACCTTACAGCCTGGCCAGAACTTTCAGCAGTTACAGGTATCACTCTTTCGTTTGTTCGACTTTTGGATAGAGAGTTCAGGAATTGATCACAGTTATGAATCTCTTAGAGACTTCATGGTTGCTGACCAGTTCCTGACAGCTCTTCCCCATCAGATACGAACATTCATCAGAGAACGTAACTTGATTAAAGCTGAGGAAGTTGCTGAGGTTGCTGACCTGTATGCTGAGGCTCACAATTCCTATAAAGACCTAAAGGAATCGAACCCTAAGGGCAAGGGTTCATCAGACCTTAAGAAATCAAAGCCTCTAATGGAAAGTAAAATGACTTCTTTTATTCCTGTTTGTCATTTGTGTGGTGTTAAGGGACATAAACGTCCAGATTGTCCTTCTAAGAAGGTCCAAAAAGTTGGAAAATGTTTTAAAGACTGTAATGACCAAGCACCCATCTGTTCAGGAACAGTTAATGAACTTAATGTATCTACCATTTTACGAGACACTGGATGCACATGCATAGTCATTTCTGATAAGCTGTTCCCTAACCTTAAAGAAACTCATTCCTCTGCTATACTTTCAGACTACTTGGGCCGTACGGATACTTTTCCTACCATCCGTTGTTACATTAGGTCTAAATGGTTCACAGGTTGGTCTGAAGCCGTACTAGCTCCCATCACTTCTTGCTCCGTACTAATAGGTAATGTAAAAGGTGCCATTCTTCCTTCTGAGGATGACCTTTCATCACCAAAGATGGATATAAGTGTTTCAGATCCTCTTCCTGTAGAGTCAGAGAAGCCCCTCGTAAGTTCAGATGAGACAATGTCTCGCGATATTCATGTGGGATTAAAAACCATTGATGCTACTCTCGAAAGCGAGGTAGTAGGATCACCGGTTCACTTGTTAGATGAAAGTAAAGATATCACCTCCGATACCATAAATATCTTGACTAGGGCTCAGACCAAAGCCCAGGCTTCTCCTTCTGTCCATCCTTTGATTTTCCCTGACTTTAAGCCTTTAGATATATCGAAGGACTCCTTTGTCAAGTTACAACGTAATTGCCCTTCTCTTCAGAATTGCCATAATGCCGCTAAACAAAATCAAGTGATCCAAAGGAAAAACTTTTCATATAAATTTGAATATATAAAAGGTATCTTGCACAAGTCAGTATTCAAATTTAATTCAGATGAGATAGACTATTCCATCTTAGTTGTTCCAAGTTCAATGCAGAGGACTGTTCTTAAAATGCTCATGACCTGCCAGTGGCCGGACATTTCTCGCATCGTAAAACCTTAATAAAATTAGGGAAACCTATTTTTGGCCAAAAATGTCCTCAGATGTCACTACCTATTGTAGATCGTGTAAAGTTTGCCAACTGTCATCCTCCCGAGGTACCAGGCGAGTACCTATGGTCAAAATGCCTATCTTTACGGTACCGTTTGAAAGAGTAGCTATTGACATCGTTGGTCCTTTATCTCCACTTTCATCTGGGGGACATAGATATATATTAACATTAGTTGATTATGCTTCGAGTTTCCCTGAAGCCATACCCTTAAAGACCATAACCACTACAGAGGTGGCTGAAGCCCTTTTGCCCATCTTCTCCAGAGTGGGCATCCCTAGAGAAATTTTGTCTGACCGTGGGACACAATTCACATCTGACTTAATGCAACATCTATACCAACTTCTGGGAGTGAAGCCTCTCTTCACCACACTCTATCATCCCAGCTGTAATGGGAGGATTGAGCGCCAGCATTCGATTCTCAAGTCCATTTTAAGGAAACTTTGCTCCCTTAAACCTAAGGAGTGGCATCGTTACCTACTCTGTGCTTTGTTTGCCATGAGGGAAGTTCCCAGTGACTCTTTGGGGTTTTCACCTTTTGAACTTCTCTATGGTAGACAGGCCAGAGGCCCATTGTCCATCCTTTATGACTTATGGACTAATGAGGAGGTAAATGCTGAGGTTCAGTCTTCTTACCAGTTTCTCCTTGATCTTAGATCCAAACTTGAGGAGACCTCTGACATAGTTTCGAAAAACTTAAGCTTGTCAATGGACCAGTACAAAACGTATTTTGATTCCAAAAGACCCGGGCCGGAAGTACCGGCAAACCTCTAATGAATGAATGAATGATTCCAAAAGTCAGAGGAGAAGTTTTAAAGTAGGGGATGAAGTTCTGGTACTTTTGCCTATAAAGTCAAATAAATTATTAGTAGCATGGAAAGGTCCATATAAAGTATTAAAAATTTGTGGGAAAGTTGACTACCTCATAGAAGTCAAGGGGAAACCTAAGCTTTATCATATCAACATCTTTAAGAAATATTACCGAAGAAATTCGGTTAACTGCCTTAATAACTTTGACTTAGTTTTTCCACACAAACTTGATAAGACAACTGAAGAATGTAAAGTGTGCGTAATTGACACCTCTAACTTAGACTATGATGAAGAACTACATGACTTGGCGACTCTTGACCACTCGGACGCAACCAACATTAATATTAATGAATCCTTGGATGACCATAAGAGACATGAACTACTTCAATGTGTGAGTAACTTTTCAGACGTCTTTACTGATATTCCAGGTGTTACCTCCACGGTAGTCCATAAGATTGACTTAGTGACGGACAATCCTATCAAACGAAAATTATACCCAGTTCCAGTTCACCTTAGGGATGCATTTGACCGAGAGGTAGACAAATTATTAAAACTAAAGATCATTGAACCTTCAGTATCTTCATATTGTTCACCAGTAGTCATGGTTAAGAACGAGGATAATTCATATAGACTTGCTATTGACTTCAGAGGCCTTAATGCTATAATTCGGTGGGATGCTGAGCCTATGCCCTTAATAGATAGCGATCTACACAAATTTTATGACTCTTCCTTCTTTTCAGAGATTGATATTGCGCAGGCATATCATCAAGTAATGTTAGATCCTTCTTCTAAGCAGTACACCGCTTTTCCTACACACCAAGGACTGATGCAATATAGAACTATGCCCTTCGGTATGGTAACTGCCTGTGCTACCTACGTGAGACTGATGAGAAAGGTCTTGGGTAATATGCCAAATGTTTCAGTTTATTTTGATAACATTTACGTAATGACATCCACGTGGGGCGAACATGTCCAAACATTAACATCAGTTTTGCATAGGTTACGCTCGCATGGCCTCACTGCCAAGCCGAAGAAATGCTTCCTTGGGTATAACAAGATTAGATATCTTGGACTGATACTTTCTAATAACACTCTGCAGCCTCTCCCCAGTAAGATCAAAGTTTTATTAGAATTTAAATTCCCCAAAACGAAGAAGCTCATGCGTAGTTTTCTTGGTTCTGTAAATTTTTATGCACGGTTTATCCCGAACCTTACTGATCTTACAGGTATCTTATCCGGCTTCCTTAAAAAGTCTGTGAAGGAACCTCTTGAACTTTCCGACGTAGCTCGGGAAAAGTTTAATGAGATTAAAAGCATCTTTTCGAAAGACCCTATACTTAAGATTCCAGATATTAATAAAACATTTTGCTTAAGAACTGAGGCCTCCAATACTGGCTTAGGTGCGGTGTTACTACAATACCATGATGGTACTCCCTTCCCTGTATGCTTCCTAAGCCGGAAACTCCTTCCCGCAGAAACAAGATACTCCACAATAGAAAAGGAATGTTTAGCCCTTGTGTGGGGTATCTCCAAACTTAAATTTTATTTGCTGGGAAAAGAATTCATTTTAGAAACGGACCACAAACCTTTGATATACCTAGAAACTTTTAAGGGAACCAACAGTCGCCTCTTGAGGTGGACATTGGCACTCCAAGCTTTTAAGTTCCATATTGTGTATATCAATGGTTCATCCAATTATTTCTCTGACTGGTTAAGTCGTGACAGTCAGTAGAAGATTTGTTGCCTTACGCAACTTCCACATGTTAGAACTTTTTCCTCGCCTATTCTTCTTATACTCCTTGACTATAAGTCTTGGTAAGGGGGAGTGTGAGGGAAAAGTTCAATAGATAGGAGTAGCAAGGGAGTATATAGTAACAATAGTTTCATTGCCGGCTACTTGTTAAGGTAGGGTAAGTCAAGCTCCCGCTTTTCCCGCCTTGTTTCCCCCTCCCCGAAAGTGATAGTTTCATTGCCAGCTACTTGTTAAGGTAGGGTAAGTCAAGCTCCCGCTATTCCCGCCTTTTTCACCCAACCCCGAAAGTGATAGTTTGACTGCCGGCTGCTTGTTAAGGTAGGGTCAGTCTAGCTCCCGCTATCCCTTCCCCTCCTTCTTCCCCCCCCCCCGAAAGGTGACGTGTGGGGCTCTTGTCATACAGTAATCACTAGACTCACAGCTCCCAGCACTACTGTAAGTACATGCCTGCCTTGTATTCTAGTGGATTTATGGGTTGAAAGCTTCACTTTTGACCAATAATAAACTTAGTCTTTTCAGCCTTGCTCTATGTTGACTGTTGTAATAATCACCACATCTTTAGGTATTGTACTTATCATGGAGAGTGATTATTTAAGCAGTGGGTAACCTGTGGGTAATCTTTTCAGCTTGGATGACAGAGAGGGTCACCTGTCAATCAACGAGAAGAACTGGTGGAGATGGACTAACGTCCTGAGGCTTCCCCTTTTTGGATTTAATTACCTGTGCACCTGTATGAAATTGCAGGACGTAACCCCTCATCATTGCAGCGGTAAAGAACCTGCTTTCCTCTCATCAGGATATAATACTCAAGGCTATACTGTGAAGAACTAGCCAGTGGGTCGTAACCAACACCTGCGACCCCCCCCCCATCATCAGCAATGGCTACGATTTCAACAACACAAGTGTCACCAACACCAGACACCCCTATATATATTAGCGTTGAATTCAGTTATCATTTATATTTTTAATTTTTCATTTTCTTTAATGTAGGATTAATATTTCATATTTAAGTGTTTTATATTTTATATTTTCTATATAATAAAGTGTTTATGTTTGTTATTATTTCTTTTTCTATTCATTAATTTTCCTGAGGAGGAGCCAGCCTTGGTAATACTGTCTGAAGTTATTACAGGCTGAGTAATGCCTTCACAATTATTAAATATATATATATATATATATAATATTATATATTATATATTAATATTATATATATAAATATATATATATATATATATATATATATATATATATATATATATATATATATATTATATTATTCTATAAAATGAAATTATAGGGTGACTACTAAGACAATACTGAAACCCAGTATTGTCTTAGTAGCCCCACAGAGTAGCTTCTGGAGTCGCAGTTTGCTCACCGTTGCTATATACCAGTACTTTTTTCATAGTAATTAGTCCGTCCGTCCACTTAAATGACGCACAGCATTTCTCTGTTGCAAAAGCAGTCACACTGGTGACTGATAAAGGTGCCTAAACTGTGAAAACTTCCATTATGACAATGGTTTACAATACCAACAAGTAGATGAGTAAGACACATTTGTGCAACAGTTGGGTACCTTTATTACTGAAAGATTTCGCCTACACAGTGGTCTTCAGTCGAACACAGAGGAGACAACAGAAGCAGTGGAGAGGTAAAGACGATGTGATCAGTTCATTAGTGATGAAGCAAAG
>NC_069485.1:21093424-21132199 GCF_026875155.1 Cherax quadricarinatus
AAAAATTATTTTTTGACTTTCCAGTTCAAACTTGAATTACCACAAAAAATTGATAATTCTCACCATTGACAGGCCCCCATGTTATGCAGAAATGTGGGATAGCTGGGGGCTTGAGCCTGGTCAAAGGGGCAAAAGGTAAAGTTACACACATCTCAAGCCCAAACCGGGCCACCCCGGGCTATCCCATTTTAAAAACAGAAAGCGCTAAACCAGTATGTGTTACTTCAAGGGGTTGTTAACAGAGGGTTAGGCAAAAATCCCAATTAGGAAAATATATCTATTTAATCACCATAAACAAAAAAACCTTAATTCTACACGCCCAAATGAAGGTACACACAGCTGGCTGGAGGTTCAGCCACCATAACACTGGCTTCGTCAGCGTCAGGCCATCATGGCACCACAAACCTCATTTCTTACTTCATCACTCATCCCACAGCACCCTGACCATGTCAGTGCCTGGGTTAACATACAGGTAAGCCATTTTAAAGCCTAGGCTTGAAATTGGATAAAAAAAATGAATGTATTATTGCAAACTTAACTTAAAATATACAGCATCTCCGACGCCAGCTTCTACCGCCATGCTAACGTCACGTGACCTCCTCCCCCACGCTTACTCTGCGTACCCAAACATCCTTGGAAAATAAATCACTAACTCCATTCTTTATAATTATAGTTAGAGTACTTTACAGAACCTCCAAAAGCACATTATGAATTATAAAATTATTCCTTACAACTACAATATTCATATTATTATGGCACACTGCCCCACTAATATGTACATACGATGTCATGCAGAACCCTGCATAACAGGATATCATTGTTAAGATGACGTTTACATGTATCATAGTGAAGATGAAGTTTACATGTATCATAGTGAAGATGACGTTTACATGTATCATAGTGAAGATGAAGTTTACATGTATCATAGTGAAGATGAAGTTTACATGTATCATAGTGAAGATGAAGTTTACATGTATCATAGTGAAGATGAAGTGTACATGTTTCTCAGTGAAGATTTAGTGTACATGTATCATAGTGAAGATGAAGTGAACATATATCATAGTGACGATGAAGTGCACATGTATCATATTTAAGATGAAGTGTACATGTAACAAAGTGAAGATGAAGTGTACATGTATAATAGTGATGATTAAGTGCACATTTATCATAGTGAAGATGAAGTGTGCATGCATCATAGTGAAGATGAAGAGTACGTATATCATAGTGACAATGAAGTGTACATGTATTATAGTGAAGATGAAGTGTAAATGTACAAACGGAAACCAAGCCTGTGCACATACTATGCACTTGGTATCTGCTGGCATGGGAAATCTGGAAAAACAGATGGGACGTGCAACTATGACCACCCTAGAAAATGCCGTGCCCATATGACAACAGGAAAATGCAAACTCCCTTCCTGTAAGCTTTTTCACCCTGAAATGTGTACCTCTTCAGTACAGGAAAGACTGTGCTATAACTTAAATTGCCAGGCATACCATCTAAAGGGGACAAAAAGATACAAAACATCCAGGCCATGGGAAAACCTGGGTAGCCACAGCCACTCAAGAGGGAGAGGTTTTTTAGTGCCAGGAAGGAAAAAAAACTGGCAGGAAATGGCAGAAATCGTACACCAAATCCAGTCATTCCTGGAGTGGAACCACAGTCGATGGCCTCCACTCCAAAACCCAAAAGATACAGATACTAATGCCGGAAAAAAAATTCCCCCCCCCCAGTACCAACAATACCACCAGTCCGATAACATTTTTCTTTGCAAATATACAGGTCTAAAGCCCGCAACAAACAACAAAATACCTTTCATCCGTGGACTGCTTGCAGAGGCAAAGGCAATGTTCGCGGGTTTCACTGAGACCCACATAAAGGATCACTTGGACAATGAAATATGGATCCCAGGTTTTCAAACCCATACAGATGTGACAGAGTGAACAGGCAAAAGGGGGGGGTTGGCCTGTACATTGCAGAGTCACTTGTTTGCACAGAACTGCTTATTTTCCTCAAATGACGTAGTGGAAGTTTTAGCAGTAAAGGTCGAAAACCAAAACCTAGTCATTGTGTAGTCTACAAGCCTCCGGATGCAACTCCCAGCAATTCCAGGAACAGCTGTTAAAAATTGACCACTGTCCGGAAAATCTTCCAGCTCCTGCACCCAACATCTTGCTCCTGGGGGATTTCAACTTAAGGCACCTAAAATGGAGGAATATAGCAAATAATATTGTTGCAGTAATAACACCAGGAGGCAGCTCTGATGAAAACTCACCCCTCACACGAGCTTTTAAATCTCTGCACAAAATTCAATTTAAAACCCGCAAATAATAGAGCCTACTAGACTGGAGAATACACTAGACCTCATATTCACAACAATGATGATCTGATAAGAAATGTAACCATAAACAAAAACAATATACTCAGATCACAACATAATTGAGGTTCAGACATGTATGCGAGAGCCCCAGACTGACAAAATGAACTAGTCACAGGGAGCATTCACCAAATTCAACTTCAATTTAAAAAAAACATAAAGTGGGACCAAGTAAACCCAAATCCTAACCGATATAAGCGGGAAGATATACTAAGCAACACAGACCCAAACTTATGCCTAGAACAGATTAACTCGGTGGCCTCGATGTATGCACAAGGCTTATTCCTCTAAGAAAAAGGAGGATAGATGTAAAATAGAAAGAGACAGGCACTCCCTTTACAGGCGATGGAAAAGGAAAAACAGAGCGCTAAAAGAGGTCAATATATCTGAAATGCGCAGGGAGACACTGGTTAGAGAAATAGCAAGCATCGAACTTAAGCTAAAAGAATCCTTTTGGAGTCAGGGAAACGCAGGAAGAACTAAAAGCTAAAATGAAATCGAAAGAAACCCAAAGTATTTCTTCTCCTATGCCAAATCAAAATCGAGAACAACGCCCAGTATTTGGGGCCCCCACTTAAACAAGATGGGTCCTACACAGATGACAGCAAGGAAATGAGTGAGCTACTTAAGTCCCAATATGACTCAGTTTTTTAGGGAAGCCCTAACCAGACTGAGAGTCGAAAATCAAAATGAATTTTTTATGAGAGAGCCACAAAATTTGATTAACAAAAAGCCTATCCGATGTTATCCTGACGCCAAATGACTTCGAACAGGCGATAAATGACATGCCCATGCACTCTGCCCCAGGGCCAGACTCATGGAACTCTGGTTCATCAAGAACTGCAAGAAGCCCCTATCACGAGCCTTTTCCATCCTATGGAGAGGGAGCATGGACACAGGGGTCGTCCCTCAGTTACTAAAAACAACAGACATAGCCCCACTCCACAAAGGGGGCAGTAAAGCAACAGCAAAGAACTACAGACCAATAGCACTAACATCCCATATCATAAAAATCTTTGAAAGGGTCCTAAGAAGCAAGATCACCACCCATCTAGAAACCCATCAGTTACACAACCCAGGGCAACATGGGTTTAGAACAGGTCGCTCCTGTCTGTCTCAACTACTGGATCACTACGACAAGGTCCTAAATGCACTAGAAGACAAAAAGAATGCAGATGTAATATATACAGACTTTGCAAAAGCCTTCGACAAGTGTGACCATGGCGTAATAGCGCACAAAATGCGCGCTAAAGGAATAACAGGAAAAGTCGGTCGATGGATCTATAATTTCCTCACTAACAGAACACAGAGAGTAGTCGTCAACAGAGTAAAGTCCGAGGCAGCTACGGTGAAAAGCTCTGTTCCACAAGGCACAGTACTAGCTCCCATCTTGTTCCTCATCCTCATATCCGACATAGACAAGGATGTCAGCCACAGCACCGTGTCTTCCTTTGCAGATGACACCCGAATCTGCATGACAGTGTCTTCCATTGCAGACACTGCAAGGCTCCAGGCGGACATCAACCAAATCTTTCAGTGGGCTGCAGAAAACAATATGAAGTTTAACGATGAGAAATTTCAATTACTCAGATATGGTAAACATGAGGAAATTAAATCTTCATCAGAGTACAAAACAAATTCTGGCCACAAAATAGAGCGAAACACCAACGTCAAAGACCTGGGAGTGATTATGTCGGAGGATCTCACCTTCAAGGACCATAACATTGTATCAATCGCATCTGCTAGAAAAATGACAGGATGGATAATGAGAACCTTCAGAACTAGGGAGGCCAAGCCCATGATGACACTCTTCAGGTCACTTGTTCTATCTAGGCTGGAATATTGCTGCACTCTAACAGCACCTTTCAAGGCAGGTGAAATTGCCGACCTAGAAAATGTACAGAGAACTTTCACGGCACGCATAACGGAGATAAAACACCTCAATTACTGGGAGCGCTTGAGGTTTCTAAACCTGTATTCCTGGAACGCAGGAGGGAGAGATACATGATTATATACACCTGGAAAATCCTAGAGGGACTAGTACCGAACTTGCACACGAAAATCACTCACTACGAAAGCAAAAGACTTGGCAGACGATGCACCATCCCCCCAATGAAAAGCAGGGGTGTCACTAGCACGTTAAGAGACCATACAATAAGTGTCAGGGGCCCGAGACTGTTCAACTGCCTCCCAGCACACATAAGGGGGATTACCAACAGACCCCTGGCAGTCTTCAAGCTGGCACTGGACAAGCACCTAAAGTCAGTTCCTGATCAGCCGGGCTGTGGCTCGTACGTTGATTTGCGTGCAGCCAGCAGCAACAGCCTGGTTGATCAGGCGCTGATCCACCAGGAGGCCTGGTCACAGACCGGGCCGCGGGGGCATTGACCCCCGAAACTCTCTCCAGGTAAACTCCAGTGAAGATGAAGTATACATGTGTCATACCAAAGATGAAGTGTACATGCATCATAGCGAAGATGAAGTGTATATGTCAAATGTAGATGACTCCTATAGTGAGGCAGTTGACTTGTTGGAGGTCACTTACGGTAACTTGGAGCAAAGTAGGCTGGACCTAGTAGCTAATTTGGCTAATTTGAAGACTCTAGATCACAACCGCAACAGCTTACAGAAATTTAGGATCAAACTAGAAAGCACTCTTAAGACCTTGAGTAATAAATATGATCTGGAGGGAGCAGAGTGGTTGTTGAGTGCCTTGATTCAGAATAAATTGAACCACAAGACCATAGAGTGGTTATCTAACAGATATCACAAGGGTTACTTCAGGTTGGAAGGAATAAAAGTGGGACTGCAAGCTAATTTGTCAACGCAGACCAGCCAACCCATTACCCTAGGAATACCACGTCTACAGACCCCAGTGCACCTGCCAAGTTCCACAAAGGGAAACCTTATCCTAAATCAATAATCCTAAGCCACCTACACACGGGTTACGTAGGCACGAAATCAAGTGACAGTCCCCAGTTATAGTGGTTCTCCACCTCCAAGCAAGAGGAGGAAGTACCACAAAAAAGGTAGCCCAGTTGATAAGGGGTCAGGCAAAGAAAGAGAGATTGTATCTTCTGCAACGGTACTCATTTCTCTAAAAAACTGTAATGCCTATAATTCATGGGATGTTAAAGGTGGAAAGATTGGAAGAGCTTGCTAATGTATCAGGTGTCTGGGAAATCATAATGTAAGGGATTGCCGTCTAACTTGCACTATTGTTATCAGTGTAACAAGGGGAAAGGGACACCACATAGCTATGTGTAAGGGCAGATCTAATCGTAATGATGGTAACAATAGAACTGAAAAGTGATAATAACCCGGACACAACGTAGCCCACGTAAAGATTGCAGCTAACGTCGGTAATAAAGGCCTAGCTGAGGTAGCTTTGCCTGTGTTGGAGGGTGTGTTTAAATGATAAACGGCGTAAACCCCAAAACGTAACAGCATTACTGGATCAGGGATCACAACGTACCTTCATAAAACGTAACTGCCTTAATGGGATGAAGGTAAAAAAGGGGAGATCCTGCTTTTACTCAAGCTATCTGGCTTTCCCTCTCGAATAAGAAGGCCCAGTCATACGACACTGTTTATGTAACTGTCCGGCGGGGCAATGAGAGAAAACGAAATTAATGCCGTAATTGTGGATAGGCTCCCAGAGAAAATATCTACAATAGGGCTTGGTAACGCTACTGAAAGGCTTTCCGATAAGGTAGATTTGGCACCTTCTGTTATAAATAATGATTCGGTGAGGCCAATAGATATTTTGATAGTATTGACCATTATGCCACCTTTGTAAAGGGTATGACAAAAAAAAGTGGAGTCACCCTTCTAAGGACCGCGGAGGTCACGTGATGTATGGCAGGCTTCCTCGTACCGATAAAGGAATGACTGGAGGAATCCATAAATACAGTTACGGTGTTCTTACTCATGAAGAATCACCCCAGTATAAATATACTTCAATAGAGGATGAAGTTGAACCTGTGTATAATTATGGGAATTGGACAGCATAGGGATAAATGTAAATGAAGAAAGTCCAGATGATTCCTTTACTCAAGAACAATACCAGAAGGATGTTAAAATTTGAATCTGGACAATACTGGGTGGGACTTCCGTGGAAGCTGAACCATCCAGACCTACCCAACAAATTACCGGATGCGTATGGACAATTAAAGGCTCAGCTCCACGAATTGAGCAAGACACCAGAACTGTTGACTGCTTACATAAATATAATTAATGAGCAGTAAAAAAATAAATTCATAGAGGAGGTACCTTCCGAGCAAACCCAGATTTAGGGTCACTATTTGCCACACCAGGGAGTGAAGAAGGATTCTAAGACCACTCCTCTGGGGATGTGTTTAATTGTATGCCGGGATAATAAAAGTGTACCTAGTTTGAATGACGTTTGATGACAGGTCCGTCGTTGACGGAAAAACTGGGAGACATACTATTAAACTTCGGGGTTAAAAATTTAAATCCCTTTACGGCAGACATAAGTAAACTTCCTGAGAGTGGGTCGCAGGAGGCTGCCCGGGGATTGCACAAGTTTTAAATGGCCCGAGAATCCTAGTGACCCACTTAGTCCCCTGAAGACTTTTCGCTTCAGGAGTGTATTGTTTGGTGCTACCTCCAGTCCGTTCCTACTCCAGCAACGATAAATGCACACCTTAAGCGTAGGGGTGGTCCACTGAGGGGAAAGTAATGGGTAAACAATTTTATGTGGACAATTTCCTGGGGTTGACGTCTACTGAAGAGGAACTAATAGTATACGCAGGGCTAATGAAATAATGCAAGGTGCAAATATGCCCCTGAGGAATGAACAGTAATTCGCCCCAGTTTAAGAGTTCAAATAAATAAAGACAACCCTGGAGTTGAAGTGTCCAATATAAAAAGTTGCTGGGACTGACTTGGGACACAGAGGGAGACTTGTTTATCGTTAAAGTCTAATAAACTACAGCATGCCCAATAAATTAACCAAGAGAGTCTTGCTTGCAGAAGTTTCAAAATGCTTCGATCCACTAGGCTTAGTGTCCCCCTTACCATAAGAGGAAAATTGTAAATACAAGAAGCATGGAAGTTTAAGTTGCTTGGATGAAACCCTACCTGAGGAATTTGTTAAAAGGGTGGGAAGAACTAATAGGGGAATATGTAAAATTACCAATGTTGAAGTTCCCCCGTAATGGGGCCCAAATAAAGATGGAGAAAATGTACTCCACATTTTTTGCGATGCTTCGAAATTAGCATATGGGGGCAGTCGCTTACCTTCAATGTAATAGTGCCATTTCTCTTGTTATGTCTAAGGCTAAGGTGGCTCCAATCAAATCACGCACCTTACCTCAGTTGGAATTAACGGCCATTTATGTAGGTGTCAAATTAGCCAATTATATAAGAAAAAAATTTTGGGAGAGATAAATATCAGCGACAACCGTAATTTGGTCTGATAACGAGGTATCCTTAAAATGGATTCGTAATGGTAACATTAAGATTGTGTATGTACAAAACAAGCCCGCTGAAATCAATCAAATGCAGGAGAAATAAAACAGTTTGGGTCAGCATAGTTAACCTTTAATCACATTCCGGGTGACGAAACCCAGCTGACTTCTTGTCTCGAGGCTTGACTTATGAAAATTTTGTGAGTGCTTTATCGTGTTTAAAGGCCAATTTGGGCGGGTTGGACAAAATAACTGGCCGGTGCAAAAGGCACATATTGCTCCTGTCGAAATTACGGTGAGCACCGCCCGGTCAGTAGTCCCTCCTTAGCCATTGATATGAACAGGTATTCTTCCTTACCTAAGCTGATTAGTGTGACAGGTTAGTGTTTAAATTTATAAGTAAGATGAATATCTCACATAATTTTCCCCATCCCCTGAAATACTGGCTACAGAGGGTACAAGAAGAAACCTAAAAGGATGAGATTAAATTCATGATGGACAGAAAAATTGTGAAAGGCTCAATAATAGAAAAGCGGGGCTGTATTTTGAGGATGATGTAATTAGGTGCAGAGGCAGGTTACAAATGCTGAATTGGGGAATATACTAAGCACCCTATCTTGCTGCCCAAAACTCATCACCTGAAAAACTTGATTATCTTTAATGCCCATAAAAACGTGATGCACGGTGGGGTACAGGATACCTTAAACTGTAAATTTGGGAAACCTTCTGGGTTCCACAAGGACGGCAAAGTGTAAGAAGGGTTATCAAGTCGTGTGTAATAAAGACGCCGGGTGGGTGCCGAACCTACATTTTACCCAGGTCCTCCACCATTGCCCAAGGGAAAGCGTGCAGTTGGTAAAACCATTTTTATGTGACCGGAGTGGACTATAGTGGGCCAATCATTTTGACAGGGACTTCAGATGGTGTCCCCCCTTTAAGGTGTAAAGTATGTCTATTTTCTTGTACAGCTAAATAGGGGTGTTCATCTAGAAGTGGCTCAGGACTTGTCTGCAGAACAGTTCATACAGCTGTTCCGAAATTTGCAGCTAGACGATCCGTCCAAGATTGATGATCTCAGATAATGCCACCATTTTGTAGCGGGTGCTCAACACTTGATGAAATTAAATAAGAGTGATGATGTACAGTCTTTTTTTGACCCAGCGAGGGTGTGTCTGGAAATTTATTACTCCCAGAGCCCCTTGGCAGGGAGGACTGTACGAAAGAATGATAGGTACAGTGAAAAGATGTCTTCGTAAGGTGCTACACAGGAAGAGAATTGATTTGGAGGAGTTCCGGGGAGTGTTGGTGGAGAGCAGAGAATCGAGTGAACAATCGCCCTCGTCATACATGAGCGACACTCCTGACGCGGAGATACTGACTCCCTCTCACCTAATATTGGACAAAGGTTAGAAGCTGCGCCTATCTATAGAGATAACCCGAGGGAAGTGATGAGGATTACAATAACGTGACGGGGTTGAGTGACAAGTTCAAAATGTTAAATAAGGTAATTATTCATTGGTCTGATGTGTGGCGTAAAGAATATCTTCTTACACTACGTAACACTTTTATGGTGCGCCAGAGGCAGTAAAAAACCCACAGAACATTCAACCAGGGGACATTGTGTTAATTGATACTGAACAACATCGAACATTGTGGCCTCTGGGGAAGGTAGTTTTCATTATACCCAATGCACAAGGTGTTGTCAGAAACGTCAAAGTGTTGTGTCGTGGTCAGGAAAGTTTGCGTAACATTAATAAATTAATTCCCTTAGAATTTAAAAGGTGTTCAATCCAGTGCAGATGGAAACCTAAAAGGGGAAAATGACACGATGATATTGAAGACACTGACCGGTAATGCAAGAAAAAAACTGTAGTAAAAACCCAAATAGGAAAACAGCAGCGCAATCTAGAGAGGGCTGGAATCGTCTCCTGGAGGAAGACGCAATTTTTAAATCGTCTAACAACGACTTCCGCCCGGGCCGCAGTGTGGAAAATTTTTTTTAAATTTTCCGAAACTATAGCGCCTAATAGGTGCTTTATGTGCCGATATGAGTCAAAAATTTATTTGAAAATAGAGTAGAACCGCGCATGCGCGGATGTGCGGGGGGGAGTTTGGGGGGTTTGTTTTGAAGGTGGAAAAGGAAGCGGGGAAAGCATGGAACCACGAAATTGCATTCACGTCGGCCTAAGGATTAATATAGGCCTCATTTTGTAATAGAAGTGTCGTAACTGTTCCTGGTGGAGAGTGAGGGAACGTGATTTACAAGACCACGGTAATAGAGTGGTAAATGAGTGAATAAGGGTAGGACCGTGGGTGACTGACACTCGTCCTGGACTGTGTCCCGGGGAAAATTACCCTTGGTTTAATCATCACTCATCGGTCTCAGAATCTTAATGGAGTGATCTCTAAAGTGTATAATAATTATGAGCCATTAAACGTCTTGTGAATTGTAATGTAATTAAAAGATAATAACGCAAGTTAAGAGAATGCGTGAAGTGAAATAAGTCTTTTGCTCCGAGTGAACACTTAGGCCTCGTTGCTCCCGAACGAGGAAAGTGAAGCTCCTTGATCACGACGTTTAAAGCGGACAAACCAGCGGATACCTCGTCCTGCTGGGAAAGAGAACCGTGTCGGTGTAGCAGGACATCGAAAACTGAGATGGTGAAAAAGAAGAAATAAGGAGTATCAATCACCCACAGTTAAGTAACCCTTCTAGTTATAACAAACTTATGCTGGCCAGTTGTGTTATGTTGTAATTAGATAGGTTATGAGTGATCCAGCTACATCAAGTGACCACCAGAAACATCTGGGAAGTGGTGGATTATGTACAAATGTTTTCCTTGATGGATGTATCCAGGTGTATCCATCCCCCCTCCCCTTCATTTTAGCTAAACAATATAATCTTACAGTCCACAATTTAATTTGTACCCCCGTAAATTGTGGGTGCTATCCAATCCATACTGGTCTCGGATAGATATGGATAAGATTGTGAGGTCGAGGGGACCACTCGGCGCGACCAGGGGTGGTTAAGTTTTCTCACATGTCCCACACGGGTTTACTACGGTAAACAATATGATTGTCTCCCAATGAAAATTACTGTTTGTAAATAATGTTGAGGTACATACAGGTAAGCACCCTAGAAAATTTTCCATACTGAACATGAAGTGTACTTGTATCATAATGAAGATGAAGTGAACATGCATCAGAGTGAAGATGAAGTGTATGTGTATCATAGTGAAGATTAAGTGTACATATATCATATGACGATGAAGTGTACATGGATCATAGGAAATGAAGTGTACAAGTATCAAGTGAAGATGAAGTTTACATGTATCATAGTGAAGATGAAGTGTACATGTAAACATAGTGAAGATGAAGTGTACATGAAACATAGTGAAGAAAGGAAGTGTACATGTATCTAGTGAAGATAAGTGTACATATATCATAGTGACAATGAAGTGTACATGTATCATATTGAAGAAGAAGTGTATATAAATAATAGTGAACATGAAAAGTACATGTATCATAGTGAAGATGAAGGGAACATGCATCTTAGTGAAGACGAAGTGTACATGTGTCATAGTGAAGATGAAGTGTTCATGTATCATAGTGAAGAAGAAGTGTGCATGTATCATAGTGAAGATGAAGTGTACATGTATCATAGTGAAGATGAAGTGTGCATGTATCATAGTGAAGATGAAGTATACATGTATCATAGTGAAGGTGAAGTGTACATGTATCATAGTGAAGATGAAGTGTACATGTATCATAGTGACGATGAAGTGCACATGTATCATATTTAAGATGAAGTGTACATGTAACAAAGTGAAGATGAAGAGTACATATACCATAGTGACGATGAAGTGTACATGCATAATAATGAAGAATGAAATTAACATGTATCATATAAAAGATGAAGTGTACATGTATCACAGCGAAGATGAAGTGAACATGTATTATAGTGAAGATGAAGGTATATGAATCACAATGAAGATTTAGTGTACATGTATCATAGTGAAGATGAAGAGTACGTATATCATAGTGACGATGAAGTGTACATGTATCATAGTGAAGATGAAGTGTACATGTATCATACTGAACATGAAGTGTACATGTATCATAATGAAGATGAAGTGAACATGCATCAGAGTGAAGATGAAGTCTATGTGTATCATAGTGAAGATGTAGTGTACATGTATCATAGTGAAGATGAAGTGGTATGAGCGAAGAAGGAGCTCATAAACCGTATGGCAGGAGAGGTGCAGCAGTCATAGGTGGTGTCACATTTGTTCAATGTGGAAGTAGGTCGTGCCCAAGAATTAGGCATGCGAAGAATTCCTAAGTATTAAGATCCCAAGAAGTTGCAGTGTCTGTATTTTTTGCTTATTTTGTTCTTTAATTTGGACGAATTACTATTCCATTCCCTCAGAGGCATATTTGAACTTTGCATTATTTTATTAGCCTCTCCATAAGTCATTAACAGTTCCTCTTCAGTTGACGTCACACCCAGGAAATTGTCCACATAAAACTGTTTGCTCATTACTTTACTCAATGGACTTTCCATATGTTTAAGGTGTGCATTTATCATCGCTTGAAGTAGGAACGGACTGGATGTAGCACCAAATAATATGCTCCTAAAGCGAAAGGTTTTCAGAGGGCTAAGTGGGTCACTAGGATTCTCAGGCCATAAGAAGCTGGTACAATCCCGGTCAGCCTCTTGTAAACCCACTCTTAGGAAAGCTTTACTTATGTCAGCCATAAAGGCATGGTGCTTCACTCTGAAATTTAATAAGATATCCCTTAATTTTTCCGTCAACGACGGACCTGTCATCAGTCATTTAAACTAGTTACATTTTTGTTACTCCTGGCACTACAATTAAACACAATCCTCAAAGGAGTGGTCTTAGAATCCTTCTTCACTCCGTGATGTGGCAAATAGTGACCATAAATTTTGGCTTGCTCAGGAGGTACCTCTTCTATAAATTGATTAGTTAACTGCTCAGCAATTATATCATTATAGGGAGTTAACAATTCTGGTGTCTTACTCAGTTCACGGAACTGAGCCTTTAATTGTCCATATGCCATTCTGTAATTAGTGGGTAATTCTGGATGGTTCAGTCTCCACGGAAGTCGCACCCAGTATTGTCCAGATTCAAATTTTACATCTCTCAGGTACTGTTCTTGGGTAAAAGAATCGTCTGGACTTTCTTCATTTACATTTATTCCAATGCTGTCTAATTCCCACAATTTATGCACTGGCTCAACACCATCCTCTATGGAAGAATTATACTGGGGCACGATTTCATGAGTAAGACACACAGTTATGGTATTTGTAGTTTCCTCTAGTCATGAATTATTATTACGAGGAATCCTGCCATACATTACATGGCCTCCTGTAGTCTTTAAACGGGTGACACCACATTTCTTTACCATACCCTTTGCAAAGGAGGAATAATAGTCACTACCTATCAAAATATTTATTGGGCCTACAGAATCATCACTTACACCAGAAGGTGCTACATTTACATTATGTGAGAGTCTCTGTAGCTTTACTAAGCCCTACTGTAGATATTTTCTCTGGAAGTCTACCTACAATTACTGCATTAACACGTTTTTTCTCATTGCCCAACCTGACAGTTACACAGTGTCATACAATTGAGACCTTTTATCCGAGAGAAAACCAGATAATTTTAAAGTTTTGGGGTCTCCCATCTGTACTTTCATACCATCAAGACATTTACGTTTTATGAAAGTACACTGGGATCCCTGGTCCAATAATGCGTTTACATTTTTAGATTCATGCCTTTTATCATCAATTTTTACCTGTAACACAGGTAAGGCTACTTCAGCAAAACCATCACTATTAACATTAGCAGCAATTTTTACATTAGCTACTGTTGTGTCAGGATTGTCAACATTATAATTATCAACATTATCATATAGACCTTTACACATGACTATATGGTGTCTTCCTTTGTGGCATTGATAACAGAAGTTTAACCAAACCATACCCCCGGCCGGGATATTACCCGCGGTCATAGAGTCTCAAAACTCCAGCCCGTCGCGTTAGCCACTAGACCAGCTAGCCACAATAAGATTCATCCAACTAGGTATATTTCTACACCATAGGAAGGTTAGCACAGGCACCACTGTGACCACAAATGCAAGTTTTTACAGACGAATCTCCAGCTAGCGTGGCCGTGACGAACTCAAGCTCAAGTCCCTTCACTGCCGTCAACATGACTCAAGAAATCGTAATGACACGATTGCAAACAAACCATACCCCCGGCCAGGATTGAACCCGCGGTCATAGAGGCTCAAAACTCCAGCCCGTCGCGTTACCCACTAGAGATTAGTCTGTAAAAACTTGCATTTGTGGTCACAGTGGTGCCTGTGCTAACCTTCCCATGGTGTAGAAATATACCTATTTGGATGAATCTTATTGTGGCTAGCTGGTTTAGTGGCTAACGCGACGGGCTGGAGTTTTGAGACTATGACCGCGGGTTCAATCCCAGCCGGGGGTATGGTTTGTTTGTAATAGTGTCATTACAATTTCTTGAGTCAGAAGTTTAATTTGGCATAACAATCCTTTACATTGTGATTACCTAAACACCTTATACATCTGTCAAGTTCCTCCAATCTTTCAACTTCTTAGAAAAAATGAGTACCCTTGCAGAAGAGACAATCTCTCTTTTCTTTGACTGGTTTCTTATTAACTGGGCTACTCTTAGGAGGGTTCTTATTCTTCTTACCTTATGAAGAATCATTATTTCTTATTCTTGCTACTTGATATGCACCTATGCAACTCTTTTTAGGAAATGAAATTTGATTATTACCATTGGGATAATTTTTCCCCTTGTGAAACTTGACAGATACCTCAGAGTTATTATGTGTTGCATATTTAAAATGAGTTGGTTAGCTGGTCTGCAACTGCACAATTAATTCTTGAAGATCTAGTCTTAATTCCTCAAGACAAAAATAACCCTTGCGATATTTGTTCGAGAACCATTCAAGTGTTTTAAAGTTTAATTTATTCTGTATAATGTCACTCAATAACCAGTCTGATTCCTTCAGATTATATTTATTACTTAAAGTTTTGAGAGTGCTCTCCAGTTTAACTCTAAACTGCTGTAAACCTTTGTAAGTGTGATCTGGAGATTTTAAATTAACAATGATATTCACGAGATCCAACCAACTTTGTTCTATATTACCATAAGTGACCTTCAAAAGTCAACTGCTTCCTTGTAAGAGTCAACTAAGTTGGGAAAGGCTTGTATGAGTATGTGAGCATCTCCTCTTACTGTCCTTTTAGATAAAAAATTGGTTACACAGGCTAATCACTCCTATCATGCACACTGCTTTAAAAAAATTTACCAAAACCTCCCCGTTTTTCCAGTTAAATACAGGGAAAATAATTCTGGGGGTTTTTGGGAAAGCATCTTTTTGTTGGGGCAAACTGATTAAAATGCCTGGTTTTCACATTTTAATTTATTCAAAAACTGACTTTCAAAGAAAAAACTTTTCCTCTAATTCATAATACGATTTTTTATAATCACTTCCCTCACAAAACATTTTTTCTAACAAATCTCCTTATATTTGTTGAAAAAATTATATAAAACTATCATTCCCCAAAGCTCAAAACAATTTTAAAAACATCATTTCCAGTTTCTTTTTCATTTAAACCAACATTTATTTTTATGCTTTTGTTTCATGAACTTTTCTAGCTTGCATGATGTTTTTTTTTGCTCTACATTCCTAGTTTTTCTTTTATTTAATTTTCCCAATTTTTACCTCATTTTTAAAAATTAAATTTTAACACTTTTTTTAAAAAAACCCTATACTTTTTTCCTTTAATAAATTTATTTCCCCAAATTAAAAATTTTAAAAATTTAAAAAAACTTCTCTTTAAATTTAAACAAAAAAAAAAACCCGCCAGTTTACTAAAAATTTATCCTAAAAAAAAAAAACTCACGGAAAACTTTACCAAAAAAATAAATCTTGGTCAAATTGTTTAAAAATTAATTTGTAAAAATTTTAAATCCACTACACATTAAAAATTTGAACTTAACATTCCCTCCTTTGTCTTTTACAAAAATTATTAAGTAATTAAAAATTTAATAAAAATCCCAAAGAAGGACCAACGGCAAAAAAAATGTGGAAAATTGCATTAATCTGAATTTTCATTATGTACATAACATAAATGAACAAAAATAATTATTATTTATCAGTTAGACAATAGGAATTTGGACACCTAGGTCCAAAAAATGTCCCCCTTCGATACCTACCACTGTCATATCCCAAGTTTTCCTGGCCTATTTAAAAAATGAAAATTACACCAGGAAGCGGAAAAAAATTTTAAAATTTGGGGACTTAAATTAAAATTTAAAAATTTTTATAGAAAACATAACTAACAAAAGAAAAATTTAAAAAACCTCACCAATTTTACTGGGGATTAAGGAGAAACATACCAGAAAACCCCACTAACCAAATTATGAAAAAACACTGCCAAATTATAACACAAATCTTTTAAACTTTCTGAGGGTTCCCCGAGCTGTCTTTCCACGCCGATATCTCAAGTTAGAGGAAACACACCAACAATTTGCCTCCAATTTTAAGGTGGCAGCCCAGTTTTAATTAACTTTTAGACAATTTCAAAAAAAGCGTTTTTAAAGATGGGAGTTTCTCATTTTGTAATAAAGAGTTCAGGATACATAAATACAACATTAAAATCAATTAAATCTTTAATATTATATAAAAATCAACTATCTTTGGTCTAGAGGTATTTGAACTAATAAACATCTGATAATATATACAGGTTACAATAATAAATTATAATTAGCATTTTACTAAAATAATAAATAATTCGTGACCCTACACAGGGTACAACTCTTGACACTACTGTGTCGCTATATAAATATATCAATGCTAAAATAATAAATTAAGTAACATTTAAAATAATAAATTACAATCAACTGCGATTCTCACGACACTTATCCGAGTTGTGACGCTCTTTCTCCACCGTGTCACTTGACACTCTTTTCTCCGTGTAATACACACACTTTCGCAACCGTGTCACACTTGACACTCTTGTCTCTGCGTCACACTACCCGCATAGCGTCTTCATCGAGGTCAGTCACATGACACTATTCAATGTACACTACAACCAGGCCATCTTCAGTGTCACACGACACCCTTTTCTTCTCAGTGTTCCACTACGGTCCTGTAGCATATCTCAGTGTTCCACTCCATCATACTTGCTTAAGTGTCACACTACAGTCCTAGCCCAGTTCAGTGTAACACTCCAACCTTTTCTTCATGTAATGTCCCACTAAACAGCATCCGATGACTCCGGCCCACAGTTGACCAGCGTAGGCGGTGAGTCCGCAGACATCACCGGTAGTCCTCTAAATACTCTCTAAGGCCGGTAGAAGTACACCGTAAGATTGTCTGGTGAGTACTATCTACCTCCTTCAAGACCAATTGACACACCGCAAGGAGGTTCGGTTAATCCTGCTTACCGAACACCATGCTGCAAGCTCACTGAATGCGGCGGTCAAGTAACTGAGGCCATCAGACTCAGTGAGCTGCGTGAGCGTTTCTTCTAAAGTCAGTAGAAGCCAGTAGAATACTCTCTACTGCCAGTAGATGTGTACCATTAGGTGTTCTGGTAACTACTGCTTCGATGCGTACCGTGAGGTGTTCAAGTACTTACTGCATCTAAGACCAGTATATGTGTACCATTAGGTGTTCAGGTACCTACTGCTTAGATGCATACCGTTAGGTGTTCAGGTACATACTGCTTCTAAAGCCAGTAGATGTGTACCATTAGGTGTTCAGGTACCTACTGCTTAGATGCGTACCGTGAGGTGCTCAGGTACTTAATGCTCTAAATCCAGCTCAGCAGTCCCCACAGGGTTTGATGACGTACCCAGTGGCCACTGCCGGGCCGGCAGGTTAACTATTAACCACTAGTTTGGCAGGGGGCCATAACACCCCCACCACAAAAGGACCGACACACAAAGATTTTTTTTTTTTTATATTTTATTTAAAACCAATACAGTTTAAAAATAAAAATAAAGAAACAGTATGGAACCTAATCAAATTAACTGACAAACGGTTTGTACCTACATGCCGCAAGATGTTACAACAACAACTTACATCAAGAACATAACTAAACACAAAATTACATGTCACAGGTTCGTGAATTGACATACAAAACCTTGCATATATATAAATTGTACATATAAATGACATCTGACAAAGGTTCAATACACTTGAACATAAAATATACAAAGAAGTTATATCAGTTAAAACCCCTCCGTCACATTAATCTAAAAACCAAAACCTAATATCATAATCTAACTAGAAAGTCTACATACTTATCCCTAACAATACAGCCGAACATATCCCAACATACAAATAAACAGACAAAGAATACAGCTTAGAACACAATAACTGAAGCTCTATACTGTTACAATAAACCCAAAATACAAATTTCAGACACAAATGGACTACGTCACTAAACTGCCTAGATATGTCTGTATACCATACAGACAAAACTTAACATCAAGAACTTGCATGAACACCAAACCGTATCAGGGTACAGACCATAATTATAAACTTTAAAAAGGATCAATCATGCATATATAAAAAAATTATTACATAACGTCTGACCCATGACAAAGGCTCAATACAATAGAAAGGGATATTTATATATACAGTGGACCCCCGCATAACGATGGCAATCACATAGCGATTTTATCCGCATACCGATTACTTTTATCGCAAAATTTTTGCCGCGCATACCGATTAAAAACCCGCTACTACCGATTTTCGTCCGAGACGCGTCCAATGTGCCCTCAGCCAGCCTCACATGTGCCAGCCGTCCCATTGTTTACCAGCCAGCCCTCCGCGGGAACATCCAAGCATACACTCGGAATATTTCGTATTATTACAGTATTTTCGGTGCTGTTTCTGGAAAATAAGTGACCATGGGCCCCAAGAAAGCTTCTAGTGCCAACCCTACACCTCAAAGGGTAAGAATTACTATAGAAATGAAGAAAGAGATAATTGATAAGTATGAAAGTGGAGTGCGAAAGGGGAGAGAGAAATTGAAGAAGTTGCCTACTACAAAGATAAAGGAAATCTGTGCTAAGTGGCTTGAAGTGCAAACCTTCATGATGAAAATCACCCTCACACAGCTATTGCAAGCCGTGCTGGTGATTATTAACACTGACAATGTTGTGAAACACTTTTAGGCAAGTCATAAAGGAACGAGAGTACAGGCCACTATGGACAGATATCTTGTGCGAAAGAAGTCCAGTGACTCTGAAGCTGGCCCTAGTGCATTAAAAAAGAAGGAAGTAACCCCAGAAAAGGACTTACTACCTCAAGTCCTAATGGAAGGGGATTCCCCTTCTAAACAGTAAGAAGATAATGCTCCACTCCCCTCCTCCCATCCCATCAATCATCACCAGATCTTCAATAAAAGTAAGTGTCATTTAATGTGCATGCCTTTTTCAGTTTGTGTGTATTAAAATTAACATTTCATGTGGTAAAAAAAATTTTTTCCATACTTTTGGGCGTCTTGCACGGATTAATTTATTTCCATTATTTCTTATGGGGAAAATTCTTCGCATAACGATTATTTCGCATAACGATGAGCCCTCTTGCACGGATTAAAATCGTTAACCGGGGTCCACTGTATACACATACACACCCACACACACCCACACCCACATCCACACCCACACATACACACAAAAATTTGCAACAAAATCACATTAATCTAATGCACTGTATGCACAATGCCAAACAGTATATAAGTATATCTCATCGTGCAAAAACCCAGCACGTAACATAAATACAAACTAAAACACACTTCATATCGCAAAGAACTTATTTCTCAAGAATCATGTTATTACAAGACAGATACACATCATAATTATACATAAAAAATATACTATATTATACCTACATTCTGAAAAGTGTTATATCTACCATAACGAGACCTTGATCTCTACATCCACACTTGGATGCCATAAAGTCCCAATGAAAACCAGGAAACCATTCCAAACCCACATTCACAACACTCTCACGACCCCCCTTCCAGGGAGGCGAGCCCGCTTTTTGCCCCCTGCCCTCCCTCCAACCTATGAAAACCCCTTCACTCACTCATTTCCAATCACAGATTTATGAGAATCCCTAACGTTAGCATTCTATACCCCTCTGAGAAAGCCTGATCCCACCTCCTCCCATACAAATCTCTGTTACGACACCTCGTACGGTAGAACATTACCGCAAAACCTTTTCTTCTCTCCTCACTATCCCCTCTCCCTCTCATCACCCACGACATATATATATAATCTACCATGATATAATCTATAGCTCTTATGAACACCCTCATCTAACCCACCCATATCTAGACTTAGAGCACGCAAAACCGACACCCCACGGCCCCCCACCCTCTGTACCAACCTACTTAACCAGCACCTGACCTCCTCTAGCCCTTCACAAAAGTAAACTACATGGAACGCAGTCTCATCCCCTCCACAGATACCACACCCCCCACCCTCTACAAACCTGTCTGTTTCGTAATATCTCACCAGACGGAAGGATCCCATGCAGAAAACGAAACATCACCTCACGCGCCCGGGGTTTTTAACTTCAATTTACTAAATCTAAACCAAATACTCTTCCCACCATACATAGGGAACAAACCCTCAACTGGACAACGCACCTACCTACAAGTAACCTACACAAAACCCTTATACGAACCTTTCTCAGTTCCCTAACCAACATCACAGCCCTCAAACTATTTCACATTCCCTCAACTCCATTCCTCGATACCACATACCCAGCCTGTCGTGTATCCTTCCCAAACGCCCCGCGTTCACACCCTCACGCAACACTTCCCATTTAATAAACACCATTTGGCCCTCCGTCTCAAATCCAACAACCCCAACCCACCCTGACTTACAGGTAACATTACAACCTCCCTCCTTAACCAATCACAACGTGAACCCCATAAAAATTTGTACACCCGTCTTAGTATCCCCCGCAATCACTGTCCCTGTAATTGGGAACACAGCTGCCACATACCAAACCTTACTATACAATAGAATGTTCACGACTATCACTCGCTGTATCAGAGTTAAGTGCTGGGGTCTCGAACACCTAGACGCCCCACGATCCTTTCCAATAACCTATCTGAATTTTCCTCCCGCGCCGCAACCATGTTATCCCTATAAATAATACCACAAATCTTTAAAGACATCGCCCATTCTTTAACAACATTACATCTCCCCCCCACACCCCCCACCCAAGAACCCAACCCCATGCACCTTGACTTCGCACTATTTACCTGCATACCCGTGGCACTCCCAAATAATTGCACCACCTCGTCCAACACTCCCATTGACATCCCTGCACGAATGAGAACAGTGGTGTCGTCAACATATCCAATTAACCCCACCAGGCCCTCCCCACCCCCCACACTTCCCTCACATGGCGTACATAAGCTACGGTCAACCATTCTATAAAAGGGGTCCTGGAAACACGCAAACAATATTTGGGACATGGGGCATCCCTGTCTAAGGCCTCTTCCCATTGCAATTTTCCCTCCCCATACACCCATTAATCTGTATCCTCATTTTCGCCCCCTTGTACAACGTATTTACCCACTCGACTATTTCCTCCCCAAAACCCTGTCTCCTAAGTATAACCTGCAAAGCTCCCCTTTCCACTCTATCATATGCTCCCTGCCAGTCTAGAGCCAACAAAGCCGCCCCTCCACCCCCCCCCTTAGCTTCCACAAAACTTCTCAGTATCCCATGTCCTTCAATCATCGACCTTCCCGGCAACCCGAACTGAGATTTTGACACCACCCTCTCCACTACACATTTGAACCTATTACCTAAAATTTTTGCAAACACCTTATAGTCTGCACACATCAGTGATATGGCTCGGGACTACCCGAAGGGTGGGCTGCCCCTTGACCTTCGGGACCAATACTACAACTGCAGTTCCTGCTTCTCCCCCCAACTTACCCTTCTCCTTCATACTATTAAATAACCTAACTATAAATTCCTTTATCAACGCCCAATGTTGTAAATAAAATTCTACCGGGAGACCATCAATACCGGGACTTTCCCCTTCCTCATTCCCCTTAACGCATTCTCTATTTCCTCTGCCGTAATCTTCCCACCTAAAGCCTTTCGATCACTATTTCCTAAATTACACGTCACATACGTACACACCTTGTCCAATGCCCCGTCATCCACCCCCTCACTGTTCCAGTACTTTTTCGTACCAAGCCTCTGCATACGCACACATCCCCCTTTGTGGTACGTATCTCCTGCCCTACTCTATAATTCCCAACCATCTCCGTTACCTCTAAACATGGTATAGCCGTCAGCGCCTGCCTTTGCTTTTGTTGCCGCAAAACACACGCTGACGGCTTGTCGCCCCAGAGCACTTCCTCCACCCCTGCCTGCATCCTTACAGCTTGAAACCTTTCATTTTGCAACACCCTCAACCTCCCCTTTATTTCAGCTATTTCATCCATAGGAAAATTATTCCCACCCACCCCCTCCCATAGCAACCTCTTAACCTATCCTCTAAATAGTTAGCCAGTCCATATTTTAAATTATTAATACGTTTTCCTTCTCTCACATAAAACTTTCTAATCTTTCCTTTGCGACGCTATCCCAAACCATGTCATAATGTCATCCACTCCCTGTTCTTCCACACTAAGCTCCCTCCACAGGACTGAAAACCCTCCAACCCCTCCCTCATCACCTAACACACTTATATTAATTTCCAATAACTTCTATATATTTCCGCGAGCGTCCCCCCACCCAACCTCCACCACCACTGCCCTATGATCTGACATTGTAGCCTCAACAGTACTGAAAGATTTCACGTCCACACCCTGAGAAAGGTACACTCTATCTAGTCTCGCAGCATAACCACTCCTAACAAACGTATATTCAGTCTCCCACACCGCTCCCCCAAAGGCATCACGTAACCTAACATCCCTTAATAAATCCCTAAGAGCCCCAGACATATATCCAGCCCCTCTTGGGTCCACATCAGCCACCCTGATTACACTATTCCAGTCCCCACCAACTATCGCCACCTCTGGTAGTGCACTTAAGAAAAACACAAGATCCTCACACACAAAATCATTCTTTACCTTTTTGTTATTTTCTGCCGGCACATACACACTCACAAAAGACACACGCTTACCCATCCACCACCCATCCACACGCAACACCCTCCCTCCCCCTCCTCCCTCGCTTCTCTTCAAACAAACGGGCTCGTCTCCCTTATTAAAATTCCCACACCACCTTTTAGACGGGGAGATGGCAGGGTAACTACTCGAAATCCCGCCACCTCCAACACCCTACCCTCTTTGAAATTGTGCGCCTGCAGGAACACAACATCCACTCTAGATTTATTCAGAAAATTACGAAACCAATCTCTCTTCATACCGCTACATAACCCATTAACATTTACAGACATACACCTAAGGCCTATTAAAGTTTCCACCCCTGCTTCCTCTCATCACTCTTTACAACTCCAGAGCTTGAATTTACGTTGACACCTTCAGAGTGCTCTCTTTCCCTCCCCCCTTCTTCCGGTGCCTCCTATCATGGCTACCACCACCTACACCACTACCTGCACACTTCACCTCAGTCTGTTTCCCAGGCCTTTGTGCAGGCGTAAGGACGTCATCAAATCTGATGTAGCTCGCCCTCTTTCTTGTGACAGTCATGTTACACATATCTTGGTCAGATGTTACCTCTCGATGCACCTCTACCTCCACCTAGAATGGTTTAATGAGTCAATGGACGACTCCAAACCACCACACGTCCCAAATTATCATGTCTCAGACTTTCTGGAAGCGACGATTCTCCGATGACACCACGCTCAGATGTAACATCCCTCTCTGGTGGTGACAACGTCTTCAACACCTCCACCAATTCCTCCTCAATCTCAAGAATCTTCTCTTGTACTTGCTGCTCCTCCTTATCCACAGGAGACGACACCTGATCAGGCAGTTGGGGCGGGCTCCAACTCACCACCAGTCCTGTGTGCCCGATCCACTATCTCGCTCCACAAAACACCACGCCCTCCATCCGATGTTTGTTCCTCAACTGCCACCTTTGAAGCAGGGCTGCGACGTCCACCACAGTCCAGGCACATGTCTTCGCTTGTCACAGGTCGCCGCTATGTGATCATACTCACCACATAGGCGGCATGTACGTCGTTGTCCTGGGTACATTACCATTACCTGCGTCCTGAAATCTGTAGGTACACATAGGATGGTATTTGGTGCCTCAAAGTCATTTTGAGGTTGAAAGAACCCTCTGGAAACCAGCATAGGCTCCTGCCGCCCACGTAACCATGTTGAGCATAATGCACCATCCCATACTTCTCAAAAACTTTCCTTATATCTGCCTCGTCCGCCTCAAAGGGAACGTTGCGTAACTTGATCCACGTATAATACCGTGAAACATCTATCATTCTTACAGTGACAGCTGGTGTGACGTTAAGACTCACGTCCTGAAACCTGGTGATTAACGATTCATAAACCGTTGCTGATAGCAGTTTGACGAAAATTCGTTGTCCTCCGTTCAATGCTACACCATACAAGTCACTATCTTGTACTCCATAAGTCTCCCCGTATGATCTTTGGCAATAAGACTTTCGCAGAACTGGTCGTTATCGTTCCTTTAAGTAGCTCGATGCCTACAGTATTTATCCTTCGTCTCAGACTAACCGCCATCTTGACGATCACAGTGCACCTAAGTTGTTAGCCGAGGTGTGACAGCACCACTTCACACCACTGCAGCCAGGTAACTGACAAGGACGCTCGCCTACACACAGCAGAGGGGTGCAGAGCACTACCGCACACTACCGTGGTCAGGCAGCGAATGTCACACAAAGATTAATGTAATATGCATCCTGAACCGTCATCCCGGATATTATCATAGAAATCATTCTCAATTATCACTATCCTCCCGGACAGGCCACTCATATATTACAAAAAAAAAGTGATTTTTAAAGATGATAGTTTTTCTCATTTTGTAATAAAGAGTTCGGGATACATAAATACAACATTAAAATCAATTAAATCTTTAATATTATATAAAAATCAACTATCTTTGGTCTAGAGGTATTTGAACTAATAAACATCTGATAATATATACAGGTTACAATAATAAATTATAATTAGCATTTACTAAAATAATAAATAATTCGTGACCCTACACAGGGTACAACTCTTGACACTACTGAGTGTCACTAATATATATATATATATATATATATATATATATATATATATATATATATATATAATATATATATATATATATATATATATATATATATATATATATATATATATATCAATGCTAAAATAATAAATTAAGTAACATTTAAAATAATAAATTACAATCAACTGCGATTCTCACGACACTTATCCGAGTTGTGACGCTCTTTCTCCACCGTGTCACTTGACACCTTTTCTCTCCGTGTAATACACACACTTTCGCAACCGTGTCACACTTGACACCCTTTGTCTCTGCGTCACACTACCCGCATAGCGTCTTTGTCGAGGTCAGTCACATGACACTATTCAATGTACACTACAACCAGGCCATCTTCAGTGTCACACGACACCCTTTTCTTCTCAGTGTTCCACTACGGTCCTGTAGCATATCTCAGTGTTCCACTCCATCATACTATGCTTAAGTGTCACACTACAGTCCTAGCCCAGTTCAGTGTAACACTCCAACCTTTTCTTCATGTAATGTCCCACTAAACAGCATCCGATGACTCCGGCCCACAGTTGACCAGCGTAGGCGGTGAGTCCGCAGACATCACCGGTAGTCCTCTAAATACTCTCTAAGGCGGGTAGAAGTACACCGTAAGATTGTCTGATGAGTACTATCTACCTCCTTCAAGACCAATTGACACACCGCAAGGAGGTTCGGTTAATCTGCTTACCGAACACCATGCTGCAAGCTCACTGAATGCGGCGGTCAAGTAACTGAGGCCATCAGACTCAGTGAGCGCGGTGAGCGGTTCTTCTAAAGTCAGTAGAAGCCAGTAGAATACTCTCTACTGCCAGTAGATGTGTACCATTAGGTGTTCTGGTAACTACTGCTTCGATGCGTACCGTGAGGTGTTCAGGTACTTACTGCTTCTAAGACCAGTATATGTGTACCATTAGGTGTTCAGGTACCTACTGCTTAGATGCATACCGTTAGGTGTTCAGGTACATACTGCTTCTAAGCCAGTAGATGTGTACCATTAGGTGTTCAGGTACCTACTGCTTAGATGCGTACCGTGAGGTGCTCAGGTACTTAATGCTCTTAGGCCGGCTCAGCAGTCCCCACATTGGGTTTGATGACGTACCCAGTGGCACTGCCGGCCCACAGGTTAACTATTTAACCGCTAGTTTGGCAGGGGGCCATAACAAGAGCACGAAAAATTCTTCCCATTATACACTACCGTTAGTGTCCAATTCAAACAAAATGGCGAGTCCCTTCTGTGCAGGCACAGAAAATTTCCCATTTTTATGACATAAATGTTATTAAATACAGTATGGCCATCTATTTACATATAACTACTGTATTTCTGTAAAATGTATACAGTATTTTCCACACTACTAATAACCTCCTTAAAGTGTAGATCTGGCTATGAAAATTTCTATTTCTAATTGTACTTGTATATTAGGACAGCTTACCGGTGTATGTTCCTGTTTTATATTTATTGTTTGTGTTTGATAAGGGTGCCTAAAACCCCGTCTGTTTACAGTCTGCTTTATTGTCCAATGAATCCGTTTGAAACTGGCCAAGGGCCCGGACCAGTCATGGGTTCGGAACCAGTCGGATTGATCAGTGGGTCACTTATTTAATTAAAACATATCTTGTCGGTGGTTTTTAGCTAACACTTGAAGGAACTACTGGAAATTATTTAACCGAGTAATATGTGATTAGATTGATACAAAAGTATAACTTGTATGTTGAAGAACCGGTGACTGCTGGCAGCTCCTACAATGACAAACGGTTGAGACTTTAACATTTATTTACAGCCTGAAGGATTATCGATCACTGTATCTAGCTTTTCTAGTTTTTTTCCGTCTCCACCACAACAAATGCTATATTGTCACTACAGTTGATTGGTCAAGTTATTGAAGGAAAAACGATTTTCCTGGAGTAATATTTGCTTTCGTTGTGTATATTGCGACCGCTGGTAACTACAGGTTATATGAAATTCACTGTATATATCTGGTATTTCAAGAAATGAGAAAAAACTAATGAAAGTCACTCCACTCCACTAAGTACCATTATATTACTGGTAAGTTGCTACTACAACACTGTATTCTGCTATTCACTGGTATCACTAGGTTATATGGAGGTACACTAGCAGGCCAGGAAGATTATTAAAACAGCTGACCTGTGTGTAAGTTTCTGGCGATACATGTGTTGAGTATTGTTGTTAGGGGTACACATAGCACTTCTGCACCCTCTCTCAGGGCACATGGAGAGATGTTATCTGGCTCCATCACCTTAGAGGTGTCTAGCTCACTCAGCGGCCTTTACACTTCTTCCTCAGTTGTATGTATTGTGTCCAACACTTGGTGGTGCACCCCACCTCTCCATCTTTCTGGAGTCCCTTCTGTCTCCTCTGTGAACAATTCTTTGAAACTAATGTTGAGTTCCTCACATACTTCTCGGTCGTTTCTTGTGATCTCTTTTCCTTCCTTCCTTAGCCTGATTATCTGGTCCTTGACTGTTGTTTTCCTCCTGATGTGGCTGTACAACAGCTTCAGGTCAGATTTGGCTTTCGCTGCTATATCATTTTCACATTGTCGTTGGGCCTCCCTTACTACCTTTGCTTATTCGTTTATGGCTCTATGACTACTCTCTTTATTCTCCTGGGTCATTTGCTTTTTATACTTCTTCCATTCCCTAGCACACTTGATTTAAGCTTCCCTGCACCTTTGGGTGAACCATGGGCTCACTCTGGCTTTTTCATTATTCATGTTACCCAATGGAAATATAAACACATATGCAGTATAATGTGATCCTTTACTGACAATGTTTCGCCCATACAGTGGGCTTTTTCAAGTCACAAACAGATCTGTTTGTGACTTGAAAAAGCCCACTGTGGGGGCGAAACGTTGTCAATAAAGGATCACATTATACTGCATATGTGTTTATATTTCCATTGTGTCGGTATTTCATACCATTTATTTCCATTCCTGTTACCCATGGGTGCAAACCTCTCCTCGGCTTCCTTGCATATTGTTGCCACACATTCCATCATCTCATTTACTGACTTCCGTGCCAGTTCTCTGTCCCACTGAACCCAGTTCAGGAAGTTCTTCATTCCAATGTAGTCCCCCTTCTTGTAGTTCAGCTTTATTCATCTGGCTCTTCCTGCTCCCCCCTCCACTTGTAATGCCCCCGGGGTTCGGGGGTGTTGACCCCCAGAACTCTCTCCAGGTAAACTCCAGGTAAACATGATTGCTGGCCCCAAGGTGTCTTTCATATGTAATGTCCTCAATATCTGCACTACTGAAGATGAATACTAGGTTCATCCTCTCATCTCTCTCTGGTAGTGTCTCTTATGTGTTGGTATATGAAGTTTTCCAGTACCACCTCCATCATCTTATCCCTTCATGTGTCTTGGCCCCATGTGGCTCCAAGTTCTACCAATCATTTTCTTTGTGGTTGAAGTCACTCATGATCAGTAGCTTTGCCCTGCTTGCATGAGCCCTTCTTGCCACTTCAGTCAGTGTGTCAACCATCGCTCTATTACTCTCATCATATTCTTTCCTTGGCCTCCTGCTATTCTGTGGTGGGTTATACATCACTGCAATTACCACCTTAGGACCTCCAGACTGAAGCGCTCCTACTATGTAATCCCTTGCTTCTCCACAGTCTCCTCTCTCCAGCTCATCAAAATCCCATTAGTTCTTGACCATAAGTGCCACTCTTCCACCCCCTCTGTTCCCTCTGTCTTTCCTCAGGATCTGATATCCTGTTGGAAAGATGACACCTGTTACCATACCTGTGAGTTTGCTTTTTGTGAGAGCTGTGATGTCCGGTGATGCCTCTTTGACTCTTTCATGCCACTTCTTCCACTTGTTATTCCATCAGTGTTGGAGTACCATACCTTCAGTTTCCTCTCCAACAGCATGTTTTGGGGAGTCTGTGAGGGTGGGGGGCCTGGCAGTGTACTGTGAGATTCTATAGCTGAGTGTTGGGTGGGAGCTGTGGTTGTGTCCACGTTATTGGTGGTATTGGAGACAGGGTTGGGGATACTGGTTTGTCCATGTTATGGGTGATATTGGAGTCATTTTTGGATTTAGATTTTTAGATGTTGCCACCAAAGTGGCTAGTTTATTGTGCACCCCATGTCCATCCTGTGGACAGTAACACACGAGGATATGGATACACAAAAGGCCTTGGAACTAGGCCTCAAAAGGGTTTTTTATCTACATATCTATAGTTCACTTATCTGTTACAAGCAAATTTAGGAAATTTGATTAGTATATCTGGCATTTTATTTTCATTAATAAAATGTCTTGACATGTCACATAGGTTATTATACTGTCTATCTCTGTATTCCTTAATAAGTGGACAAATAAGCACAGAGTGTTCAAGACAGTGACCATATGCTTAACCACATAATTTGCATTTAGTTTGATAATCATCTGTTTCTCAAACAGCCAGAAGTACTTGTAACCAAGCCTCAGCCTGGCCACTACAACATCAGTTAGTCTGTTCACATTGCAAGTTGCTCCATAAACATATTTATCTACGTTCATGTTATCATAGTGGGTTATAGATCTACTAAGACTTCTAACTTTATTCCTATAACATTCATTTTCATTATTTACTTCTTTCCTAACATCATTCAAAATGCTAGACAGAGATATACCAAAATTATATTCTACATTCTCCTTCTACCTGGAGTTTACTTGGAGAGAGTTCCGGGGCTCATCGCCCCCGCGGCCCGGTCTGTGACCAGGCCTCCTGGTGGATCAGAGCCTGATCAACCAGGTTAACATACCAACTTTATCATGAAGGAGTAATCCAGTGTGTGATGGGATCCATAACAATTGTACATGACTTCCTTTTCACGGATTTTTGACTATCTATACCTTGCTTCTCCAATGAGCATGTTGTTGGAGTCATTATATTAGTCAAGAGCCCTCACTGATGATATAGAGTCAGTAATGATGACAGAGTGACTTTGTAAATGGTCCAATTCGGACCGAAACGTCGTCGTAAGCTCCTCTCTTCTGTGTGTGAGTTATTTGTGTATGACAGAGTCAAGCTCAAGGGGCCATTGAAGCAATAGCAAAGAACTACAGACTGACAGCACTAACATCCCATATCATAGAAATCTTGGAATGGGTTCTAAGAAGCAAGATCACCATCAGTTACACAACCCAGGGCAGCATGGGTTTAGAGCAGTGGCATTGCTAGGGTTGGTGTCACCCGGGGTGGCATCTTTGGTGTCACCCCCATGAAATCCAAGGGAGGGGGGATTGGGAGAGTAAACTCCAGTTAAATCACTACTGCATGACCACTGACTAATGATTAGCTATGAGAACGTTTAAGGGCCATGAACCAAAGAGGAGAATGCTTCTCAGCTTTATTAATAAAATAAATAGTCCTAGAAATATTGAGGAAACATAAACTAAAATACCACTTTGAGTACAGGCAACAGATACCACATTTATATATCTTCAACAATGGAAAAAAAAAACTTGAAAAATAAAGAAACACATTGCAATATCAGAGAAACACTAGTTCAGAACTGACCTTGAGTACAGGTAACATCTCAATGAATCTGATCTTACATTTTCTTGTCTTCAGTCCTGCTAGATCATCTATCACATAATCATAATCAATGATTTTCCCTATACAGGCCTGTTTGTACTCTGTAATCATATAATAGGCTATACAGAAACAAAGGATTTTTTCTCTTATGATGCTGCAGCTCAGTTTTGGGCAATAATGTCATCTTCTTTAGAGCTCTATGTGTCACCCCCCTTGATGGTGTCACCCAGGGAGGCCAGCCTCCATTACAATGCCACTGGTTTAAAGCAAGTTGCTAATGTCTGTCCCAACTACTGGACCACTATGACAAGGTCATGGATACTCTAGAAAACAAACAAAATGCAGATGTAACATACAAAGACTTTGCAAAAGCCTTTGACAAGTGTGACGGTGGTGTAATAGCGAAAAAAATGCGCGATAAAGGAATATCAAGGAAAGTTTGTAGATGGAACTATAATTTCCTAGCAGTAGAACACAAAGAGTAATAGTAAACAGAGTAGTTTGAGGGGGCAGTAGGGCAAAATCTGTAACTCTGTTGTTTACCGTCCGATTTTCTTCAGTTTTGGTACACAAGACAAAGTCGTTTCACTCTTTCTTGAAAATATTTATCAAAAATATACCTCAAACAACAACTGAGAAATGACTGATTTACTGAAAATGCCCTAGTGTCCAAACTTTCTCTTACATGGGACTATGCAAGGTTGTTTGGACACTTGGTGCCGAGAGAACAATGCTTATACTAATATTCGTTGAGCCCTTTTCTCTAAATAAACTTATCTTTATTTCACAAAAAAATAAAGTTTGTTAGTTCCTGGAATATTGCAAAAAAAATCTGCCCTTTACTCCCACATAACTCCCAAAGTATTTGGAATATTTCCAAAATTTGCTCACCGAAAAACGGAGAAATCATTATTCTACAACTTTTGTGAGTATTATATTCCATTTAATTCAGTAATAAAGCGGGAAGTTTGGACATTAGGTGAATAAGTTACTTCCGAGATATCGGCCGGGAATGCCGGCCGGCCCCCGTCTCAAAAAAAAAAAAAAAATCGCGAAAATCGCGTTTGTTTGGGTGTATTTCTTAGTAAACTGATGTTCTAGTGCAGTTAGCCTCTTCAAAACACCGTTTTCTCTTACTCAGAGACGACATGGAGAGGAGTAACACTTTTTATATCGAAATATTCCCGATAATCTCTGGCCATATTATGGCCTAATTTATTCAGTCTAGAGTATATAACATGTTTGTATGTTATTTAGAGTGTTTATTATATCATATTAGATCAATTCTGATAGACAAATAAGCCGTAGAGTTGATATATAAGCTGATATAAGAGTAATAATGGGCGATTCCTGGCTGGCACCTCGAGCGCTGGAACACTGCCGACCGTTCCCATCTGGTTCCCAGCTGTCGCTCAGTCTACGGATAAGTCCCGCCTACTGTTTTATGATGCCAAATAGTCAGTTATTATATTAGAAAGAATAGTGCAAGAAAAGGCGATAAAAAACAAGAAAATAACTCCAAAAAATATATAGGCCGTGAGCAGACTCGGTACCAACATCGCCGTCACCATACCTGATATAAATGACTATAATTTCTTGTTGAAACGTCGTAGAACATTCATTCTGGTACCATTGTGTTGCCAAAGAGTTGAGCTATTTTTCAGTATATATAACTCAATATCCATATTTTTTCGATTTTTCGGTGAGCGCGCGCGGAAATTTCCCCTACTGCCCCCTTGAGGTGCCTACGGTGAAAATCTCTGTCTGTTCATCATCCTAATATCGGACAAAGGGATGTAAGCCACAGTGTCGTGTCTTCCTTTGCAGATGACGCCCGAATTTGCATGACAGCGTCCTCCATTGAAGACACAACATGACTCCAGGCAGACATCAACCAAATCTTTCTATTGGCTGCAGAAAACAAAATGAAGTTCAATGATGTGAAATTTCAATTATTCTGATACAGAAAATGTGAGGAAATTAAAATCAATTCTAACCATACAATAGAGCATAAAACTAACGTAAAAGCCCTGGGAGTGATCATGTCAGAGGATCTCACCTTCGGATCATAAAATTGTATGTGAAAATTGCTGACCTAGAAAATGTACAGACAACCTTCACAGCACATGTAACTGTGATAAAACACCTCATTTACTGGGAATGCTTGAAGTTCTTCAAGCTGTACTTCCTAGAATGTAGGCGGGAGATGCATTGATTATATACACCTGGAAAATCCTAGAGGGATTAGTAGAAAACTTGCACACGAAAATCACTCCCTATGAATGCAAAAGACTCAACAGATGATGCAAAAATATCCCTAATGAAGAGCAGGGGTGGGCCCCTGGCACGAAAAGAGACAACACAATAAGTGTCAGGGGCGCAAGACTGTTCAACGCCTCCCAGCATACATAAGGTGGGATTACCATTAGACCCTTGGGTGTCTTCAAAAGGGTGCTGGACAGGCACCTAAAGTCAGTACCTGACCAGCTGGGCTGTGGTTCATATATTGAGTTATGTGAGGCCAACAGTAACAAGCCCGGTTGATCAGGCCCTGATTCACCACGAGGACTGGTCCCAGACCGAGCTACGGAGCGTTGACCCCCCCAGAACCCTCTCCACATATACTTCTTGCTACCTAGAAATCAAAATGCCAGATTGGAGGACCCCAGAGGCTACAAATGGGATGGGGAATAGGAGGGAAGAAGAAAGGGAAAAGGGGGATGGGATAGGGAAGGACGAAAGAGGAGTTAATTAGGTTCAGTCTGAGGAAAACCAAAAGGTCCAATCCTCAGACCAAGGACCCTTTAACCTCGACAAGGAGCCACCCTTTAAAAAGAAAGATATTTATTAGTTTATGTGTGTCAGTTTTCATCTGAGTTGCCTCTTCGGGTGATCTCTGATAAAACATTATTTGCTACACTCCTCCATTTTAGTTGAAATTTCCCAGTAGGAAGATGTTGGGGAAGGAGCTGAGAGGTTTTTCCAGACAGTGGTCAATTTTTCAAAAGATGTTCCTGAAATTGCTGGGATGTTGCATCCAGAGGCTTGTATACAACCATAAAGACAAAGTTTTGGTTTTTGATCTTTACTGCTAAAACTTCAACTACATTATTTGAGGTGTTTAGCAGTTCTGAGCAAATGAGCATTAGGAAATTAGTAAGGAGTGAAGTATTGGAATGATGTGAAGGGTGTGGAGGTTGAGAAAGTGAAGTGTCTGTGTGGACAAGTGTCCATCATAGGTTTTGCCTTCTTGATAAGTGCAGAGATGACTTCAATGGTTTTTGGATGAAAGAGAAGTTGAAGTGAGTTTTGTAGTGGAGGGAGATGTAGATTGGGAAAAAAGTGGAGACAATGGAAAACACTAAAGAAAGGGTAGAAGTGTCTTGACAAATAGAAAATTCTAGAGGAACAGGAGAGGGAGCAACTGTATGTGGGGGTGGATGGACAACCACAACAGTACCAGATGTATCCTAGGTAAAGATCGAGATATATAGTGTGTGAAGAACAGTTAGGGATATCATGTGGTTTGGGGTTTGAAAGAAATTTAGACTTGATAGAAGAGGTAGACTGGAGAAGGGACATATAGCATCAATTTACATTGATGGGAGCGCAGAAATATTGAAATGTGACAGGGAATATGAAGAGGTACAGCAGTAAGAGATGATGAGGTTGGAGCCTCAGAGCCCAGGACTGCAAAAGGGATGAACACGGAGGAGACTGTAGAAGTAAAGGATGCAGAGGCATTTGTGTCAGCAGGCACTACTGAGGTCTGGGGCCACCTAGCAACCCTGGAAGTGAAAGATTATGTGCCTGCTCTGAATTTTGTAGTGGCAGCATGTGTGCCACTCTTAAGAGCATGGAAAGAAATGTTCTGCCCAACATGGTGAAGGAGTGCCTTGCTGATGCTATGATCAGAAAGATAGGCAGCAGTAGAAGTTGGTTGTATTATTATTATTATTATTATTATTATTATTATTCAAGAGGAAGCGCTAAACCCGTAGGATTATACAGCGCCTGGGGGGATGTGGAAGGTATTCAGGCTTAATTCGGGGAACTGGAGCACAGATCCAATTCCCTAAATCAAGGGCCCCTCACCAACATCAAGGAACCTTCCCTGAGGGGAGAAGTTGGTTGTAGCATAAAGGATTTTGTCCAAGGTCTCTGAAACATAGAATGTAAGAGAAGAGACTGCATGTTCCTTGTTTCTTACTGGCATGAGAGGAAGCTGAAGTATGTTCTTCAATGATTGGCAGAGATTGTTTTGATGAGGGTTTAGAGGTGGGCCCTCCCAAATTGTGAGTATGATACAAATATCAACACACTGTATGTGGAGAAGCCAGAATCATAGTCAAAGCTTCTTGGAGGTCATAGGTGTACAAAGTGTTGGTCTAAACCTCAATACCAGAGGTGGGGCAACTTTCCCAAAGAAGATACTGGTTTGGAAGAGAGGTCTGAAGGCATGCCAGGGTCTGTAAAGGGTATTGAAGGAAAAAGTCTCAGAGTACAGAGGTCATATGATGCCATGATAAGTTTTCCCTTGATTTTTATTAAAAAAAAAGGCAAAAAAGGAGGGAGTGACACCTTTGGTCACCATCTCCCAGAATCTGACAGACAGCTTCCAGAGATACACCCATCAACAAAAGACATTGTAAGCCACCCACAGAGATTAGGACATCCCTCGATGATGCAGATTCCATGACAAACTACATCACCACATACGACCTCAATGGAATGAGACGGACATCGATACCCTTCCCTCAACCTAGGAGCTTGAATGCCTGATGGGAGGATTTCTAAGGCCAAAAGCAAGATTGGGGAGGGATGGCAAAAGGAGGAATTTAAAAGGAGGGATTGGGGAGGACACAATATGGAAGGGGGGATTGGGGAATAATTAGGTTCAGTCAGAGGAAGCCTGAGAGGTCCAATTCCACAGACCAAAAGCCCTTTTACCATGACAAGGAGCTCCCTTAAAGATCCCGAGACAGTAGAAGTTGTCTTCATTGTCTGCTCCTGGAGTCTCGCTCATGGCTTGGCTCTGGGAGCAGAAACTCAAGAATCACAGAGTAAGAGTAAGGTTGTGCACCATGGGACAGTGCATGATGAATCTTAATGCTCATAAAACAAGAGTAAAAACTTCAGCATTTCCATTCTTCTGCACAATCAAATGCAGCAAGGAAAGCCATACTCACTAAGACAATCGAAGGATTAAAAGAGAATTAAACATGTGCTCAGTAGAAGATTAAGTGGCAGCTATAAGACAAAATGGTGCCTGCTCTCTAATGCTCTGATCCCTCACTATTTGAACCCATCTTACAAGAAAGATCACAATCCTCAAAATAGGCTATGTAAACAATCCAAGAAATACCAGCCTAGGCTGGTAGCGAACCAAAGACTAGACAATAGTGAAGACTACAAGAACAGCCAAGTGATTCTATGGGATCAGTAATGAGCCTCTTATTTTTCCTCGTTCTGCCACCAAAGAAGTGTGTTATCAAAGTGAGGGTCACAGCTCCAAGAACATCAGTATCTTCCAGGCAAGTGGAGACATTATACTGGTCACTAAGCATGACACAGCTTGTGGCCATCCTGGAGAAGCCAAGGCCCACTCAACATGACCAGAACAACAAAGACATTAATCCTCTCTCCATATATACAAAAGGAACTGTCATTAGGGGGACTGACTTGAAAAACGCTGTTACTTTTCAATAATGAAACTTTGTCTCAATAAAAGTTCTGATCTGCTTTGGTGTGTTTCAATATCATGTTTTTTAACACTGGTTATGTCCCACTGAGGCAGAAAACATTTAAAAAGAGAAAAACATTTTGGACTTTTCTGCGAAGCAAGACTAAAAAAAAAGGGAAAAAAAACAATTGGCTTCACGTCACCATCACGTTTGCCTGAGCAATATACTTCCCCCTTCGAGTATAGACACTGTAATTCCCCCCTTTAGGATTAAAGTCTGGCAATGTTTTATGGGTAATAAGTACAAACATGAGGAACAGAAAGCTCACTCAATCCCTTTGGGTATTTTTTCCCCTTAACCAGTAAGACTCATAGAGCTTTTAAAACTCAATTCCCCCAAAAATTTCCCAAAAAAAAAGATACATAAAAATAAAAAAAGTCTTTAAATTTTTTTTTTTGGGGGAATTTTATTACATTGTTAAAAGAACAAGAGTATTAAGAGGAGGGAGGAATGCTCTGCGAGAATCTGGAAAAAACTGAAAAAATTTAAAAAAAAAAAAATTTTTTTTCCAAATTTTTGTGCATAATTCTGGCATCATTTTGGTGTAATCGCTTTTTTTTACACATTTTTAAATTCTTTTTTAATTTTTTTTTTTTTGTTCTGAGGCATCAAGGGGACAGAAAGCCCCTTCAGGTGTTTTTTTTTTTCTTTAGAAATTACAAATTTTTTTGTTTTTCTATCCAAATATATAGTTGGCATCTTTGGTCGATACTAACTGTGCACACCCCCATTATCTCAGGGCTTATGAGTCACCGATGAGAGAGGGTTTAGGGTTAGTAAAAGGTGGCACGCTGTCTCTAGGTTTCATGCAAAAAAGTATACAGTGGACCCTCGGTTACAGCGTAATCCATTCCAAAGGCGGCCCAAAAACCCAAAAGGCCGAAAAAAATTAAAATTTCCCCTAAGAATTAAAGAAAATACGTTAAACCGCATATGAAAGGCGGTTATTGAACAATCGCCCGATTCCCGTTTTTTCTAATGCTGCATCGAGGGAAAAATAATGTTTACTCTCCTCCCACTCCCACTCAATAACATATAAAAATTGCTATAAACATTGCATGTTTATTTATTTTATTATTTTATTATCACACTGGCCGATTCCACCAGGGCAGGGTGGCCCGAAAAAGAAAAACTTTCACCTCATTCACTCCATCACTGTCTTGCCAGAAGGGTGCTTTACACTACAGTTTTTAAACTGCCAAAACATTAACACCCCCCCGCATGTTTATAGGCTATTTTTTATGTGCAACATGATGTGTAATGTGTTTCTTATATAATTTTGAAGAATATATCATAGATGGATTAATGAAAATGTAAAATATTAATGTAAAATAAGACATTTAATATGCCAAAGGGGTGCTTATTAAATATACATCACATATAATAAACATTGCTTTTTTATATGCTATGTAACGCATTTTTTACATAATTTTGAAGAAAATTTCATAGATGGATTAGTGAAATGTCTATATTAACATCAAATAAGACATTAAAAGCAGCAAAGAGTGATTATTAAATATACATTGATATAATAAACATTGCATGTTTATATGCTATGTAACAAAGTTTCTTACATAATTTTGAAGAAGATATAATAGATGGATTAATGAAAATGCCTATATTAATGTAAAATAAGGCATTTAATGTACAAGTGATTATTATAAAATATACATCGCATATAAACATCGCATGTTTTCATAAAACTAAGTAACATGTTTCTTCTGGCCCATGGTTGCTTGCATATTTTGCAGTTGTACTCGATCAATAACCACAAAAAAAAATGGATTATAGCAAAATGTTTGGATGAATGGCAAACTTCCTCACTTGCCCAGAGACAAAGCCAAACAGACCGCAAGCAGCCCAGCCGGTGGATAGATGCCTCCCAAATGGCCAATAACCAAATTAACAGCCGATAACTGGGCGCCGAAAAACAAGCCGATAACTGAGTTGGCCGATAACTGAACCGGCCAATAACCGGGGGTCCACTGTACATTGGACCCTTGGGTTTTCGTGTTTAATCCATTCCAGAGCCATTGGCCAAAACTGAAACCATTTTCCCCCCTAAGAAATAATGTAAATGGAATTAATCCATTCCCGAAAACCAAGAAGTATGAAAAAAAAAAAAAAATTTTTTACTTAATTAAATTGCATTACATGCACAAAAGAATGAACATTAAACAGACACTTACCTTTATAGAAGGCTGTTGTTGCTGAAGGAAGGCATGGAGGAGATTCCCTTATGGGAAAGGGGGAATCCCCCTCCATAAGGACACTAGGTACCAAATCCTTATCTGGGGTCACTGTTTGTGATAGAAAACAGGCCTTATCTCTAGGATTTTTTGAACATA
>NC_069485.1:21132699-21156441 GCF_026875155.1 Cherax quadricarinatus
ATGATTGGGTTGGCGGGGCCCCTGCAACTGCACAAATTAAATTCTTGAAGATCTAGTTTTAAATTCTCAAGCCCAAAAAACCCCTTGCGATTTTTTGTTCGAGAACCTTTAAAGTGTTTTAAAGTTTAATTTATTCTTTTAAAAAGTAAATCAATAAAAAGTTGTTTCCCTTCAGTTTAATTTTTATTATTTAATTTTTTTGGAGTGCTTCCATTTTTAAAACTCTAAATTTGCTGAAAACCCTTTGTAAGTTTGGATCGGGAGATTTTAAAATTAACAATGATATTCACGAGACCCAAACCCAACTTTGTTTTTTTTTACCATAAGTGCCTTAAAATAAACCCTGTTCCCTTTGAAAGGGTCAAAAAGTTGGGAAAGGCTTTTTTATGGTATGGAGCATCCCCTTCTTACCTGCCCTTTTTTAGGTAAAAAAATTTTGGGTTTTACACGGCAGATCCCCTATCATGCACACCCGCAAAAAAATTTTGACCAAAACCCTCCCATTTTTCCCTCCGGGTTTTTTTTTCGGTTTAACTTTAATTTTTTCCTGGGGTTTTGGAAAAGACATTTTTATTTGTTGGAGCAAACTGATTAATTTGCCTGGTTTAAACATTTTAATTTATTAAAAAAGACTGATTTTCAAAAGAAAAAACCCTTTTCCCTTTTAATTAAAAAAATACGTTTTAATTTATAAAAATTCTACTTCGCCCTCTCTACAAAAGTTTATAACAAATCCCCTTTTTATTTGTTGAAATTTTTAATTTTTATGAATCATTCTTTTCCTTAAAGAAATCAAAATTTTACTTTTTAAAAAATTAATCTATTCAAAAGTTTTTTGTTTCATTTTTTTCCAAACATTTTTTGAATGCTTTTGTTACATAAAATTTTTTTCTAGTTTGGCGTTTTTCTTTTTTTTTCCCTCTCCCATTCCTTATGTTTGCTTCTATATTAATTTCCTCTTTTTTCAGCCATGATACTGTTTTGAATTCAACTTAATTATCCCCACTGATTACAACTTGAACACTGTTACAACTTACCTTTAATAAACCCTAGCAAATTTGAGCCTTAGAAAATTACATGCTTAATAAAATTTTTAAATGTACATAACACAAATTTTGGCTCACCCAAAATTTTAATATTTTTAAAAATTAAAAAAACCCTTGCCAAAATTTTGGCTAAAAAAAATTTAATATACACTTTAAATAAAATTACTACATTGGCTTTCAATTACACATCCCATGAATAAATTTTTTCAGAATTGTTTAAAAATTAAATATTGTAAAAAATTTTAATCCACATCCATTAAGCAAATTTGTAAAATTTAAACATTAAACCTCCTTTTTCATTTCACATATAATTTTAAGAAAATTTAACAAAATTTAAATGCCCTTCACAAATTTACCTCCATTTAAAAGGGGGCCAACGGGCAAATTAAATGGGGAAAAATTGCTTTAAATCAAAAAGTATCTTTAGGTACATAACAGAAAAATGAAAAAAGGGAAAATTTATTATTTAAATTTTAGACAAGAAATGGAAATTTGGGACCCCCTAGGTCGCCAAAAAAATTTTTCCCCCTTCGATCCCTACCACTCTCATATCCACAAGTTGTTGGCCCTTTTAAATTTAAAAAAATTTAAATTGTATCACCGGGAAAAGTGGAAAAATTATATAAATTTTTTGGATGTACTTTTAAATTTAAAAATTTTATAGATCACATATACTTTAACGGGGAAGGGGAAATTTTATTAAAATCACTAAACCAATTTGACGGGAGTTTTAAAGGAGTACCCATACTCAAAAAACCTAAACAAACCCAAAATTTATGAAAATAACACCCCCCAAAATTTTTATAACAAAAAATCTATATAGCTTATTAGGTTCCGGGGGGAAAGCTGTCTTGCCCAGGGTCGCCTGTTTCTCAAGTTATCCCAGGAATCCCACAACCAAATTTCGCCCCCTATTTGGAGGTACCCAGCCCATTTTTAATTTAACTTTTAGAGCTATTACAAAAAAAACCCGTTTTTTAAAGATGGTAGTTTTTCTCATTTTTTTAATAAAGAGTTCGGATCCCTAAATACAACTTTAAAAAATAAATTTAAATATTAATTTTATAAAAAAAAAAAAACTATCTTTGGCCAAAGGGGTTTTGAACTAATAAAAAACTGATAAAATATACGGTTTTAAAAAAATTAAATTATAATTACATTTTTACTAAAAAATAAAAAAAATTGGGGCCCCTACACGGGGTACAACTTTTGGGACACTACTGGTCATATAAATATATAAATCCCAAAAATAATAAATTAAGAAAACATTTAAAATAATAAATTTACAATCAACTGCGATTCCACGCATTAAACCGAGTTGGGGACGCTCTTTCTCCAACCCTGTCACTTGACAAATCTTTTCTCCGTTAATACACACACTTTTCGCAAACCCTTTTCAAACTTGACACCCTTTTCTCTGCGTCACACTACCCGCATAGCGTCTTTGTCGAGGTCAGTCACATGACACTATTCAATGTACACTACAACCAGGCCATCTTCAGTGTCACACGACACCCTTTTCTTCTCAGTGTTCCACTACGGTCCTGTAGCATATCTCAGTGTTCCACTCCATCATACTTGCTTAAGTGTCACACTACAGTCCTAGCCCAGTTCAGTGTAACACTCCAACCTTTTCTTCATGTAATGTCCCACTAAACAGCATCCGATGACTCCGGCCCACAGTTGACCAGCGTAGGCGGTGAGTCCGCAGACATCACCGTAGTCCTGTAAATACTCTCTAAGGCCGGTAGAAGTACACCGTAAGATGGTCTGGTGAGTACTATCTACCTCCTTCAAGACCAATTGACACACCACAAGGAGGTTTGGTTAATCCTGCTTACCGAACACCATTCTGCAAGCTCACTGAATGCGGCGGTCAAGTAACTGAGGCCATCAGACTCAGTGAGCTGCGGTGAGCGGTTCTTCTAAAGTCAGTAGAAGCCAGTAGAATACTCTCTACTGCCAGTAGATGTGTATCATTAGGTGTTCTGGTAACTACTGCTTCGATGCGTACCGTGAGGTGTTCAGGTACTTACTGCTTCTAAGACCAGTATATATGTACCATTAGGTGTTCAGGTACCTACTGCTTAGATGCATACCGTTAGGTGTTCAGGTACATACTGCTTCTAAAGCCAGTAGATGTGTACCATTAGGTGTTCAGGTACCTACTGCTTAGATGCGTACCGTGAGGTGCTCAGGTACTTAATGCTCTAAGGCCGGCTCAGCAGTCCCCACATTGGGTTTGATGACGTACCCAGTGGTACTGCCGGCCCGCTGGTTAACTATTTAACCGCTAGTTTGGCAGGGGGCCATAACAAGAGCACGAAAAATTCTTCCCATTATATACTACCGTTAGTGTCCAATTCAAACAAAATGGCGAGTCCCTTCTGTGCAGGCACAGAAAATTTCCCATTTTTATGACATAAATGTTATTAAATACAGTATGGCCATCTATTTACATATAACTACTGTATTTCTGTAAAATGTATACAGTATTTTCCACACTACTAATAACCTCCTTAAAGTGAAGATCTGGCTATTTGTATTTCTATTTCTAACTGTACTTGTATATTAGGACAGCTTACCGGTGTATGTTCCTGTTTTATATTTATTGTTTGTGTTTGATAAGGGTGCCTAAAACCCCGTCTGTTTACAGTCTGCTTTATTGTCCAATGAATCCGTTTGAAACTGGCCAAGGGTCCGGACCAGTCATGGGTTCGGAACCAGTCGGATCTGATCAGTGGGTCACTTATTTAATTAAAACATATCTTGTCGGTGGTTTGAGCTAACACTTGAAGGAACTACTGGAAATTATTTAACCGAGTAATATGTGATTAGATTGATACAAAAGTATAACTTGTATGTTGAAGAACCGGTGACGTGGGCTCCTACAATGACAAAGGGTTGGACTTTAAACATTTATTTACACCCTGAAGGATTACGATCACTGTATCTGCTTTTCTATTTTTTTTCCGTCTCCCCACAACAAATGCTATTTTGCACTACATTTGATTGGTCAAGTTTTTGAAGGAAAAACGTTTTCCTGGAGTAATATTTGCTTTCGTTGTGTATTTTTTTGCGCCCGCTGTAACTCAGGTTATATGAAATTTCATGTTATATTGGTATTTCAAGAAATGAAAAAAACTATGAAAGTCACCCCCACTCCACTAAGTCCCATTATTTATGGAAAGTTGTACTACAACACTGTATTTCACCCTGGTATCATGGGTTTAGGAGGTACACTAGCAGGCCAGGAAGATTTTTAAAAACAGCTGACTGTGTGAAAGTTTTCTGGCGATAATGTTTGATATGGGTTGGGGTCAATAGCACTCTGCACCCTCTCTAGGGCACATGGAGAGATGTTTCGGCTCCATCACCTTAGAGGTGTCTAGTCACTCAGCGGCCTTTCCCTTCTTCCTCAGTTGTATGTTTTGTGCCCAAAACTTTTGGGGGGCCCCCCCACCTCTCCCCCTTTGGAGTCCCTTCTTTTCCCCTCTGTAAACAATTCTTTAAAAACAAATGTTATTTCCTACATATTCTGGTCGTTTTTTGGGATCTTTTTCCTTCCCTTTCCTTAGCCTATATCGGGTCCTTGACTGTTTTTTTCCCTCCTGTTTGGGGCTGTACAACAGCTTCGGGTAGATTTGGCTTTCGCTGTATATCATTTTCACTTGTGTTGGGGCCCCCCTTACCCTTTGCTTATTCGTTTATGGTCAGGGACACCTTTTTATTCTCCGGGGTTTCATTTGTTTTTATCTTTTTCCATTCCCTAGCCCCTTGTTAAAAGTTTCCCCTGCACCTTTGGGTAAACCCATGGGCCACTCTGGCTTTTTCATTATTCATGTTACCCAATGGAAATAAAACACATATGCTATAATGGACCCTTTTATGAAAATGTTTCGCCCATCGGGGGTTTTTTTCGTCCAAACAGTCTGTTTTGTGATTTGAAAAAGCCATGTGTGGGGAAACGTTGTCAAAAAAGGATACATTTACTGCTATGTGTTTTTTTTCCTTGTGTCGGTATTTCATACATTTATTTCCTTTCCCTTTACCCATGGGTGAAAAACCTCTCCTGGCTCCTTTGAATTGTTGCCACACTTTCCATCATCTCATTTACTGATTTCCGTGCCATTTTTCTTCCCAAAACCCATTCGGGAAAGTTTTCATTCCAATGTAGTCCCCCTTTTTTGAGTCAGCTTTATTCATCTGGTTTTCCCTGCTCCCCCCCCCACTTGAAATGCCCCGGGTCGGGGGTTTGCCCCCCAAACTCTTCCAGGTAAACCCTCCAGGTAAAATATGCGGGCCCCCAAAGGTGTCTTTCATAGTAATGCCCTCAATTTTTGCACTCTGAGATAAATATGGGTTCATCCTTCATCTCTCTCTGGTAGTGTCTCTTATGTGTTGGTATTGAAGTTTTCCAGTACCACCCCCATCATCTTACCCTTTATGTGTCTTTGGCCCCCCTTGGGCTCAAGTTTTTACCCCCAATCATTTTCTTTTTGGTTGAAGTCCTTGATCGTACTTTTCCCCGCTTTCATGAGCCCTTTTGCCACTTCAGTCAGTGTGTCAACCCTCGCTTATTTCCCTTTATCAATTCTTTCCTTGGCCTCCTGCTATTCTGTGGGGGTTATACATCATGCAATTCCACCTTAGGACCCCCAACTGAAGCGTCCTACTATGTAATCCCTTGCTTCCCACAGTCTCCTTCTCCCCGTCATCAAAATCCCATTTTTTTGCCCTAAAGGGCCACTCTTCCACCCCCTTGTTTCCTTGTTTTCCCCAGGATTGATATCCGTTGGGGAAAAATGACACCCGTTACCATATGTGGTTTTCTTTTTTTTGAGAGTGTGATGTCCGGGGGTGCCTCTTTTACTCTTCATCCACTTTTCCACTTGTTATTCCACAGTGTTGGAAATACCTACCTTCGTTTCCCCTCCAAAACATGTTTTGGGGGTCTTAGGGGGGGGGCCTGGGAGTGTACTGTGAGATTCTATAGCTGGTGTTGGGTGGGAGTGTGGTTGTGTCCCGTTATTGGTGGTATTGGGCCCGGGTTTGGGGTCTGGTTTGTCCATGTTTTGGGTGATATTGGAGTCATTTTTTTATTTTGATTTTAGATGTTGCCCCCAAAGTGGCTAGTTTATTGTGCACCCCATGCCCCCTGTGGACAGTAAAAAACACGAGGTATGGATACACAAAAAGGGCCCTTGGAACTAGGCCCCAAAAGGGTTTTTTTCACATATTATGTTCACTTATCTGTTAAAGCAAAATTTTGGAAAAATTTTATTAGTAATCTGGCATTTTATTTTCATTAATAAAATGTTTGACATTCACATAGGTTATTATACTTTATCTCTTTTTTCCTTTAAAAAGTGGAAAATAAGCACAGAGTGTTCAAGACAGTGACCCCTATGCTTAAACACATAATTTGATTTAGTTTGAAATAGTTTCTCAAACAGCCAGAAAAACTTGTAACCAAAACCTCAGCCGGCCATACAACTCAGTTATCTGTTACTTGCAAGTTTCTCCATAAAATATTTTCTACGTTCGTTATCATAGTGGGTATAGATCTACTAAGACTTCTAACTTTATTCCTTAACATTTTTTTTCATTATTTACTTCTTTCCCAAAATCATTCAAAAAGTAGAAGAGTTTTTCCAAAATTTTTATTTACATTCTCCTTCTACTGGAGTTTACTTGGAGGAGTTCCGGGGGTCACGCCCCCCCGGCCCGGTCTGTGACCGGGCCTCTGGTGGGTCAGAGCCTGATCACCAGGTTAAAATACCAACTTTATCAGAAGGAGTAATCCCCGTGTGTGATGGGATCCAAACAAATTTTACATGCTTCCTTTTCACGGATTTTTGACTATCTAACCTTGCTTTTCCCAAAGAGCGTTGTTGGAGTCATTATTTAGTCAAAAGGCCCTCACGATGATATAGAGTCAGTAATGATGACAGATGACTTTGTAAAATGGTCAATTTGACCGAAAAGTCGTCGTAAGCTCCTCTCTTTTTGTGTGTGAGTTATTTGTGTATGACAGAGTCAAACTCAAGGGGGCCTTGAAGCAATGCAAAAAACTAAGATACAGCACTAAAATCCCATATCATAGAAATCTTGGAATGGGTTCTAAGAAACAAGATCAATCATTACACAACCCCGGGCAGCATGGTTTAGACAGGGCATTTTCTAGGGTTGGTGTCACCCGGGGGGGCACTTTTGGGGTCCCCCCTGAAATCCCAAAGGGGGGGGGGATTGGGAGAGAAAAATCCCGTTAAATCACTACTGATGACCACTACTAATGATTAGCTAGAGAACGTTTAAGGGGCCCTGAAAACCCAAAAAGGGGAATGCTTCTCAGCTTTATTAAAAAAATAAAAAAATCCTAGAATATTGAGGGAAAATAAAACTAAAATTTCATTTGAGTAAGGCAACGTCCACATTTTTTATCTTAACAATGGAAAAAAAAACTTGGAAAATAAAGAACACATTGCAATATCAGAGAAACACAGTTCAGAATGACCTTGATACAGGTACATCTCAATTGATCTTAATTTTTAAAGTTTAAACGGGGTTTAAAAAAAAAATGGGAAAAGGGTAAAAATGGTGGCTTTAATTTCAGGCCCAAAAAATAAAAAAGGTAGTTTAGGGGATGGGGCAAAACTTAATTTTTTTAACTTTTCTTTTTTTTACAAAACAAATGCCTTTTCCTTAAAAAATAAAAAAAATTTTCCCCAAAAACTTTTTTGGGGCCCCCCCGGGGATTTCCCGGGGTTAGGCCAAACCCCTTTTCCCAAAATAAAGGTTTTTTGGGGGTTCCCATTGAAACCCCAAAAAAAATTTTTTTAACCCCCAAAAAATTTTTTTTTGGGAAAAGGGCCCCCTTTTTCTTTTTAAAAATTTTTTTTTAAAAAAAATTTTTTTGGGTTTTTTTAAAAATTTTTTAAACAAAACCCCAATTTTTAAATTTTTTAAAAAACTCCCCAAAAAAGGGGAAAATCTTTTTCTAAATTTTGGAGTAAAAACCCTTTTTTCCCAAATTAAAGGGAGTTTGGACATTGGGAATGTTTTGGTCCCGGGGCCCGGGGCCGGGCCAAAAAAAAAAAAAAGGAAAATGGGTTTTTTTATTTTTAAAACTATGTTCTTTTTTACCCTTTTAAAAAAATTTTTTTCTTTCTCGGGAAAATAAATAACCTTTTTTAAGAAATACCAAATTTCCCTTATGGCCTAATTTTTTTTTTAAAAAATTAAAAGGGGATTATATCAAAAATTTTTAGAAATAAATTTAAGTTGAATTAATTAATTTTGATAAAATTTTCCTGGTGGCCCTGACCAAAACATGGGATTTTTCCCCCCGTTTTTTGGGGTTTTTGGATAACCCATTTTTTATGATCCCAAAGTCATTTTAATTAAAAGTTTTTAAGGGGGAAAAAAAACCCAAAAAAAATAAAAAAAAAAAAGGGGGCCTACCCAACTGGTCCCAAATGCCGTCCCAAACCCGAAAATGAAAAATTTTTTGTTGAAACCAAAACATTTTTCCCAGTTTCCCAAAAATTGACAATTTTTTTTAATACCAAAAATCCATATTTTTATTTTTTTTTGGGGGGAAAAATTTCCCCCCCTTTGGGGGCCTAGGGAAAAACGTTGTTTAATTTTTGGGGAAAAAGGGTGTAACCCAAGGGGTTTTTGGGGAACGCCCGTTTCCGGGTCCCCCATTAAAACCCCCCCAAAAAGGGCCCCCCCAAAAAAAAATTTTTTTTGGGCAGAAAAAAAAAATGAAGTTCAATGTTTAAAATTTTAATTTTTTCTGATACAGAAAAGGGGGGGAAAATTTAAAACAATTCAAACCCATAAATGGCATAAAACAAACGTAAAAGCCCTGGGGGGTGATCATGTCAGGGATCTACCTTCGGGTCATAAAATTGTATGTGAAATTGTGACCTAGAAAAAAGTACAGACAACCCTTTAAGCACAGTAACTGGATAAAACACCCCATTTACTGGGGGGCTTGAAGTTCTTCAACTGTCTTCCTAGAATTAGCGGGGGGATGCATTTAATATACACCCGGAAAATCCTAGAGGGGTTAGTAGAAAACTTGCACACGAAAATCACTCCCTATGAATGCAAAAGACTCAACAGATGATGCAACATATCCCTAATGAAGAGCAGGGGTGCCACTGGCACGAAAAGAGACAACACAATAAGTGTCAGGGGCGCAAGACTGTTCAACTGCCTCCCAGCATACATAAGGTGGGATTACCATTAGACCCTTGGCTGTCTTCAAAAGGGTGCTGGACAGGCACCTAAAGTCAGTACCTGACCAGCTGGGCTGTGGTTCATATATTGAGTTATGTGAGGCCAACAGTAACAAGCCTGGTTGATCAGGCCCTGATTCACCACGAGGACTGGTCCCAGACCGAGCTACGGGAGCGTTGACCCCCCAGAACCCTCTCCACATATACTTCTTGCTACCTAGAAATCAAAATGCCAGATTGGAGGACCCCAGAGGCTACAAATGGGATGGGGAATAGAGAGGGAAGAAGAAAGGGAAAAGGGGGGATAGGATAGGGAAGGACGAAAGAGGAGTTAATTAGGTTCAGTCTGAGGAAAACCAAAAGGTCCAATTCCTCAGACCAAGGACCCTTTACCTCGACAAGGAGCCACCCTTTAAAAAGAAAGAGATTTATTAGTTTATGTGTGTCAGTTTTCATCTGAGTTGCCACTTCGGGTGATCTCTGATAAAACATTATTTGCTACACTCCTCCATTTTAGTTGAAATTTCCCAGTAGGAAGATGTTGGGGAAGGAGCTGAGAGGTTTTTCCAGACAGTGGTCAATTTTTCAAAAGATGTTCCTGAAATTGCTGGGATGTTACATCCAGAGGCTTGTATACAACCATAAAGACAAAGTTTTGGTTTTTGATCTTTACTGCTAAAACTTCAACTACATTATTTGAGGTGTTTAGCAGTTCTGAGCAAATGAGCATTAGGAAATTAGTAAGGAGTGAAGTATTGGAATAATGTGAAGGGTGTGGAGGTTGAGAAAGTGAAGTGTCTGTGTGGACAAGTGTCCATCATAGGTGTTGCCTTCTTGATAAGTGCAGAGATGACTTCAATGGTTTTGGATGAGAGAGAAGTTGAAGTGAGTTTTGTAGTGGAGGGAAATGTAGATTGGGAAAAAAGTGGAGACAATGGAAAACACTAAAGAAAGGGTAGAAGTGTCTTGACAAATAGAAAATTCTAGAGGAACAGGAGAGGGAGCAACTGTATGTGGGGGTGGATGGACAACCACAACAGTACCAGATGTATCCTAGGTAAAGATTGAGATATATAGTGTGTGAAGAACAGTTAGGGATATCATATGGTTTGGGGTTTGAAAGAAATTTAGACTTGATAGAAGAGGTAGACTGGAGAAGGGACATATAGCATCAATTTACATTGATGGGAGCGCAGAAATATTGAAATGTGACAGGGAACAGCAGTAAGAGATGATGAGGTTGGAGCCTCAGAGCCCAGGACTGCAAAAGGGATGAACACGGAGGAGACTGTGGAAGTAAAGGATGCAGAGGCATTTGTGTCAGCAGGCACTACTGAGGTCTGGGGCCACCTAGCAACCCTGGAAGTGAAAGATTATGTGCCTGCTCTGAATTTTGTAGTGGCAGCATGTGTGCCACTCTTAAGAGCATGGAAGGAAATGTTCTGCCCAACATGGTGAAGGAGTGCCTTGCTGATGCTATGATCAGAAAGATAGGCAGCAGTAGAAGTTGGTTGTATTATTATTATTATTACTATTATTATAATCAAGAGGAAGCGCTAAACCCATAGGATTATACAGCGCCTGGGGGGGGATGTGGAAGGCATTCAGGCTTAATTCGGGGAACTGGAGCACAGATCCAATTCCCTAAATCAAGGGCCCCTCACCAACATCAAGGAACCTTCCCTGAGGGGAGAAGTTGGTTGTAGCATAAAGGATTTTGTCCAAGGTCTCTGAAACATTGAATGTAAGAGAAGAGACTGCATAGTTCCTTGTTTCTTACTGGCATGAGAGGAAGCTGAAGTATGTTCTTCAATGATTGGCAGAGATTGTTTTGATGAGGGTTTAGAGGTGGGCCCTCCCAAACTGTGAGTATGATACAAATATCAACACACTGTATGTGGAGAAGCCAGAATCATAGTCAAAGCTGCATGGAGGTCATAGGTGTACAAAGTGTTGGTCTAAACCTCAATACCAGAGGTGGGGAAAACTTTCCCCAAAGAAGATACTGGTTTGGAAGAGAGGTCTAAAGGCATGCCAGGGTCTGTAAAGGGTATTGAAGGAAAAAGTCTCAGAGTACAGAGGTCATATGATGCCATGAAAAATTTTTCCCTTGATTTTTATTAAAAAAAAAGGCAAAAAAGGAGGGAAAGTAAACCCCTTTGGTCACCATCTCCCAGAATCTGAACAGACAGCTTCCAGAGATACACCCATCAACAAAGACATTGTAAAGCCACCCCAGAGATTAGGACACCCCTCGATGATGCAGATTCCATGCCCAAACTACATCACCACATACGCCTCAAGGGAAGAGACGGACATCGTCCATTCCCCAACCTAGGAGCTTGGAATGCTGATGGGAGGATTTTTTAAGGCAAAAGCAAGATTGGGGGAGGGATGGCAAAGGAGGAATTTTAAAAGGAGGGATTGGGAGGCCCACAATATGGAAGGGGGGTTTGGGGAATAATTGGTTCAGTCAGAGGAAGCCTGAGAGGTCCAATTCCAGACCAAAAGCCCTTTTACCATGACAAGGAGCCCCCTTAAAGATCCGAGACAGTAGAAGTTGTCTTCATTGTCTGCTCCTGGAGTCTCGCTCATGGCTTGGCTCTGGGAGCAGAAATCAAGAAACACAGAGTAAGAGTAGGTTGTGCACCATGGGACAGTGAGATGAATCATTAATGCTCATAAAACAAGAGTAAAACTTCAGCTTTCCATTTTTGCACAATCAAATGCAGAAGGAAAGCCATACTCACTAGACAATCGAAAAGGGTTAAAAGAGAATTAAACATGTGCTCAGTAGAAGATTAAGTGGCAGCTATAAGACAAAATGGTGCCTGCTCTCTAATGCTCTGATCCCTCCCCTATTTGAACCCATCTTACAAGAAAGATCACAATCCTCAAAATAGGCTAGTAAAACAATCCAAGAAATACCAGCCTAGGCTGGTAGCGAACCAAAAACTAGACAAAAGTGAAGACTACAAGAACAGCCAAGTGATTCTATGGGATCAGTAATGAGCCTCTTATTTTTCCCCGTTCTGCCACCAAAGAAGTGTGTTATCAAAATTGAGGGTCACAGCTCCAAGAACATCAGTATCTTCCAGGCCAAGTGGAGACATTTTACTGGGTCACTAAGCATGACACAGCTTGTGGCCATCCTGGAGAAGCCAAGGCCACCCCAACATGACCAGAACAACAAAGACATTAATCCTCTCTCCATATATACAAAAGGAACTGTCATTGGGGGACTGACTTGAAAAACGCTGTTTTCTTTTCAATATGAAACTTTGTCTCAATAAAAGTTCTGATCTGCTTTGGTGTGTTTCAATATCATGTTTTTTAACACTGGTTATGTCCCACTGAGGGCAGAAAACATTTAAAAAGAGAAGAAACATATTGGGACGTTTTCTGCCTGAAGCAGAGATCTAAAGAAAAAGGAAAAACACATTGGCTATCACAGTCACCATCACTGTCTTGCCTGAGGCAAATATACTTACCCCTCAGAGTATAGACACTGTAATTCCCCCTTCAGGATTCAAGTCTGGCTAACTGTTTATATAGGGAATAAGTACAAACATGAGGCAACAGTAAACTCTATCAATGCCTCTGGTATTGGTATCCTTACCAGTAAGACTCATAGAGCTTTTAAAGGACTCAATTCCCACTCTTCCCAAAAGAAAAAGACTACATAAATATAATTAAAGTCTGTTAACTTTTTCATTTTTGGTGGAAAATTTTTTTCTTGTTAAAAGAAAAAAGAGTATTAGACGGAGGGGGAAAAAATGCCGGGGCTATCTGGGGAAAAAAAGAAAATTTAAAAAAAAAAAATTTTCTTTCCAAAAAATAGTGCATAATTCTGGATCATTTGGTGTAATCGCTTGTTTTTAGCACATTTTTAAGCTTTGTCTAATTTTTTTTTTTTTGTTCCTGAGGTCATAAGGGGCAGAATGCCACTTTAGGTGTTTTTTTTTTTACTTCAGAAATTACAATTTTTATTTTTGTTTTTCCAAATATACTATTTGGGGCTCTTTGAGTCGACTTCTGACATGGGCACCCCCCTTTATCTCAGTGATTATGGGTCCCCGATGAGAGTAGGGTTATGGGGTTAGTAATGGGTGGGCACGCTGTGACTCTAGAGTTTCTGAAAAAAGAATACGGGGGACCCTCGGTTATCAGCGTAATCCTTCCCAAAAGGTGGCCAAAAACCCGAAATGGCCGAAAACCAAATTTAAATTTTTCCCCAAAAGAATTAATAAAAATACATTTAAAATCCGATATGAAAGGCGGGTTTTTGGACCAATCGCCAGATTCACAGTTTTTCTAAGCGCATCAGAGGAAAATAAATGTTTACTCTCCATCCCCCCTCTCCCCTCATAAATATAAAAATTGCATTTAAAATTGCATGTTTATTTATTTTATTTTTATTATCACACTGGCCCCATTCCCCCCCGGGCAGGGTGGCCCCAAAAAGAAAAAAATTTCACCTCTTCCTCCATCAGTTTGCCGAAGGGTGCTTTACCTACAGTTTTTTTAAAATGAACATTAACACCCCTTTCCGCATGTTTATAGGCTTGTTTATGTGCAACATGTGTGTAAAGTGTTTCTTTATAATTTTTAAGAATTTCATAGATGGATTAATGAAAATGTCAATATTAATGTAAAAAAAAAAAATTAATTGGCCCAAAAAAATGCTTATTTTAAAAAATACATCACAATAATAAAATTGCTTGTTTTTATGCTAGTAACGCATTTTTTCAAATTTTTAAAAAAAATTTCATAGATGATTGGAAAATGTCAATTAAAATCAAATAAGACATTAAAAGCAGCAAAAAAGTGATTATTAAATATACATTGCATTAATAAAAATTCTGTTTTTTGCTATGTAACTGTTTTTTACATTAAATTTTTAAGAAAATATAATAGTGGATTAATGAAAATGCCTAATTAATGTAAAAAAAGGGATTTTTGACAATGATTATTATAAAAAAATACATCGATATAAACATCCATGTTTTCATTTCTAAGTAAATGTTTTTTTTGGCCCCTGGTTGCTTAGTATTTTGCAGTTGTACTCGATCAATAACACAAAAAAATGGATTATAGCAAAATGTTTGGATGAATTGGCAGAAGCTTCTCACTTGCCCAGAAAACAAAGCCAAACAGACTCGCAAGCAGCCCCAGCCGGTGGATAGATGCCTCCCAAATGGCCAATAACCAAATAACAGCGATAATGGGCGCCCGAAAAAAAGCGATAACTGAGTTGGCCGAAAACTGAACCGGCCAAAAACCCGGGGGTCCACTGTACATTGGACCCTTGGGTTTTCGTGTTTAATCCATTCCAGAGCCAAATTGGCCAAAACTGAAACCATTTTCCCCATAAGAAAATGTAAATGGAATTAATCCATTCCAGACACCAAGAAGTATGAAAAAAAAATTTTTTACACTTAATTAAATATGCATTTACATGCACAAAAGAATAACATTAAACATGACACTTACCTTTATAGAAGGCTGTTGTTGCTGGAAGGAAGGCATGGAGGAGGATTCCCTTTATGGAAGGGGAATCCCCCTCCATAAGGACACTAGGTACCAAATCCTTATTGGGGTCACTGTTGTGATAGAAACACAGGCCTTATCTCTAGGATTTATTGAAAACTAGAATCTTATAGTACTTCTGCAACAACAAAATAAAATGACTAGTACATCTAATAATGGCTTCTACAGGGATGGTGATGTCTTCCATATGTCAAGAGAAAAGTTTTTAACTACAGGCCACATATTTAAACTCACCATGTAATCTGCTTTACTAATATATTATAGAGGAGGGAGAATACACACCATGTGTTGGCGCCTGACACACACCAAACTGTTGTTATTGTTAAAGGGCCCCAAGAGTGGTGAAGTATTATCCTGCGGGCTGCTCCCCACAGGACCAGTATCACTACAATCTCCCCCTTCTAAAATATCAGAGACAGTAATCCCCAAACGTTAGGGGGGCGACGTACACGTCCCGACCTTCGTAGCCTTGAGCCTCTTCACCCGGTTTTGATATTTTCCAGCGGGGTTTGATTAAACTGCTGGGCAGAATCCTCTATTTCCATTAGGGGTAGTCTCAAGGGGCCTTTTCCAGGAGAAAACGAAGCATCTTCACATCTATTGGTGTATCTTGAGATTTCCACACTAATGGGGATTTCAACTGGGGCTAAATGTTTTGTAGATACTGTTTGTCTCTTCACATTTTGGTAGCGAATGTTGGCGTAATGTGGATTAGCTTGCAGGAGCTTCTACCTCTTCCATAAAGATCCGTCTTGTTATCCTACGGTGACTCTTCAGGAGAAAGGGTTCCAGGATGACATAACCCAAATGGGCACGGAGGCTCCCGTAGAGGAACACGTGAATAGTTGAGGAAATCTTTCATGAGGGGGTTGCATTAGTAGCTGTGCACAGCAATGATCTAATAGAGTGAAGAGCATCAGGTAGGACAGTTTGCCAGTGTTGAACAGGTAGATTTCGTGACTTCAATGTCATTGTAACTGCCTTCCATATAGTACCATTGAACTGCTCACTTGACCATTGCCCTTTAGGGTTGTAGTTGGTTGTTCTGCTGCAGGCAATACCTTTGCTAGTCAAAAACCCTGAAGTTCGTTACTCATGAACGAGGATCCCCCGTCTGAATGGATATAAGCTGGCATACCAAAAATAGAGAACAACTGTGAAAGACAACTAAAAACAGTTGAAGCAGCAATTTGCACAGGGGAATACAAAGGGAAACCTTGAATATTCATCTACTATGTTAAGGAAATACCTATTCTGATTTGTGCTTGGGTTAGAGGTCCTTTGAAATCTTATTCAATCTTTCGAAAGGCTGGGTGGATTTTTTTAGATGAGTCTTCACTGGCTGATGAAGTTTGGCTTGCACTCTGCACATACTTGCATGCTCTGGTCACTTGTCGCACATCTTCCACTGAGTAGGGCAGTTTTTTGATTTAAAAAAAATGGTACAGGCATGTAACTCCTGGGTGGACACAAAGCCTTGTGGAGCGCTGAGAGTGATTGCAATCATGACATGCTGCCCCACAGTGGGACCTAGAGAATGCATCAGGTGAGATGTTCCTTGCCCTGGTCAGTACAGAATATCAAAGTCATAACATGATGGGTTCCATCCTCCAGCGTAATATCTTGTCTTCTTTATTTACTTTTGTGCTTCTTGTCGAACATATACATCAGGGGACCGTTGGTCAATCCTTATGGTGAAATGTCTACCAGTTTAAATAATGCCCCCAGTGGCGAACTGCTTCTATGATGGCCTGGGCTTCCTTTTCTACAGCAGCATAACATTTCTCTGATCCTTGAAAAGTTCTCGAAAAAAAGGCTACTGGTCGTCCTGCCTGAGATAAGACTGCAGAAAATGGCAATGTCAGATGCACCCGTTTCCACTTCGAATGTAGGGACTCATCAATGGCTTGAAACTATGAGTTTTCAATGTCCTGTTTGAGAGTATGGAAAACGGCTTTCTTTCTTTTGTCACAGGAAATGTGGCAGCACTCAAAGGGGGGGACTTTACTTGAATAGTTGTAGATCCATTGTGAGTAATAAGCAAAGAGACCAAGAGTTCTTCGGAGTGACTTTTTGTCTTGAGGCATTGGAAGTTCCCCTAGAGGTCGTAGTCGTTCAGGGTTGGGAATATTGAAACCTCCTTCCACTACATAACCAAGGATGCTAAGCCTTTTAGTTGAAAAAAGTGCACTTTTCCTCATTGTAACTGATTTTTTCTTCTTGGCGGCTTCCAAAAATTATCAAGGTTTGCATCATGTTCCTCCTGGGTCTTGCCACAAAATGGTAACATTATCTAAATACGCGTAAGTTCCCATGAGTTGCTTTTCCCTGAATGAGTGAATCCATAATTCGTTGGAAGCAGGCTCCCCATTGGTGACTCCAAAAGGGACTCTGGTAAACTGATACAGGCCATCCCCTAGCCTGAAACGCTGTGAATGGTTTATCTTCTTTCCCTTTAAATAGGGACTTGAGGGATAGGCACTCTGTAGATCAATTGTGCTAAAAATAGTACTGAGCAATTGTTTCACTGTATCAATTCGAGGTAGAGGGTACCCATAAAGAAGGTAAATTTGTTGATTGTCTCAGAGTAACGATAGCCAGTTCCGTTCCTATAACCATCTTTAACAACAACAACCTGTGCACGCCAAGGGGAATCACTCGGTTCTATAATACCCTCCTTCAGCAGCCTCTGAGTTTCTTTCTCAATGAACATCCGATCCTCATAAGAATAGCGGCGTGACTAGCTGATATAGGATGGCAATACGGTAAGATTTGCAAACAGCTTTGGTGGGTCTACCCTTAAAATGCTAAGTCCACAGACAACAAGAGGAGGCAGTTCACCTCCATATGTTAAGGTGACACTACCATGCAGCTTCTGAAAGTCCTGACCAAGGATAACATCAGAGCACAGTTGTGGCAGAATAGCTAAATGTACATCTTGATAATCCTTTCCATTACAAAACCCTAAGGTCTGAATAGAGAGAGATGTTGATGCCATGGAAACGGTACCTGATGAGTGATGTACAGTCAAGGAGTGGCGTTTAACTAAGTCAAGGTTGATGAAACTCTCTGAGCTGCCACTATCAATAAGACCATCTACTTCTGTTCCTTTGATGAATTACTTTGACAACTCCCTTTGACAGTGAATTTGGAGTAGCCGCAGAAGTCACTGTTGCCAGAGTCGCATGATCACTGGAATGTGTGGAGGCACTAGCTCTTGTTGAGCATTAGCACGACATACTTTAGAAAAGTGACCTTTCTTTGGCATTTATGGCACATTGCTTCACGAGCAGGACACTTTGGACGTGGATGTCTTGAAAAACCACAAAAGAAACACACCGTACCTGCTGCTGCTGTCACTGAGGCAGGTTCCACAGTAACTTCATTGCAAGAGTCTTGGGTCAGGAATTGCAGCACTTACCACTCGAGAAGGCTGAGTGGTACTGTATACTTCAGAATTCTTCTGGGCTGAATCTAGAGCTTTTGTCCTGGTCAAGGCAGCGGCTAAGTCGAGGTTTTTATTCTCCAATAAACGCTGCCTATTATTGGTGATTGCAGGCCACTGATAAAAAGCATCCCTGAATGGACTCTTCACAATACTGAGCAGCTGTCACTGTTTGGGAAAGTGACAGTCCTTACCTAAAATTTTCAGTGCTTAAAAGTATTCCTCTAAGGATTCATCAATCTGCTGGCGGCGAGTTGCAAGGCGTTTAGCGTGCAAAGATTTCATTTGTAGGTTTTAATATACTGAGACCTGAGGGTTTTGATAGCATCTTTCGTAGGTATTACACTCAGAAATAGCCTCATATATCTTAGGTAAACACAAAATTGATGAGAAAGACTTAGTTTATCTAGATCTTCTTCAGGGAAGGGCTCCAAGAATTTTTTCGAAAGTCTTAAACCAGTGCTTCCTTTCCCTGAGCAGCCGTTGATAAGCTGGGGTCACAGTCTAGCCTCTCAGGTTTCAGTAAACGCTCCATGTTGTTTATGTAGTCTAGCGCAGGATCACCACCAGGTAGCCCAGGATTCTATGTTCAATAAATTGTTGTGATAGAAACACAGGCCTTATCTCTAGGCTTTATTGAACATAGAATCTTCATAGTACTTCTGCAACAACAAAATATAATGACTAGTACATCTAATAATGGTTTCTACAGGGATGGTGATGTCTTGCATATGTCAAGAGAAAAGTTATAACTACAGGCCGCATATTTAAACTCACCATGTAATCTGCATCACTAATATCTATATAGAGGAGGAGAGAATCACACACCATGTGTTGGCGCCCATGACACACACCAAACTGTTGTTATTGTTAAGGGCCCCAAGAGGTGGTGCAGTATTATCCTGCTGCTGCTCCCCACAGGACCGGTATCACTACAGTCACTTCCCTCCTTTTTTTTTACTGTCACTAGGACCAGCTTGAGAGTCACTGGACCCCTGTTGCAAAAAATACTGTCCTGACAGGTCTGTTTCTGGCATTTATTCAAGATTTGCCTAAAATGGGACATGGTATTGTCATTGTAATAGTCACCAGCACGGATTACAACAGCTTTCTCAGGGTGATGTTCCTCCAAAAATGAATGCACTTTAGTCCACATTGCACAAGTCTCTTTAATCTTTGAAGAAGACACCTTCTTCCATCCTCCTCTGAATCAATTTCCTCCTCAGAAGCAATCTTCCTCCTTGTTAGAACTTATTCTGTCCGAGAAGTCCCAATGGGGAAAAACACACCGTTTGAGAACCCTTAAACCCACCCAAAACACAAACACACTCACCCGGTTTGGCGAAGGTGGATGGAAGGTACTTCTTAATTGATAGATTTACCCTTCAGGGAAGAAGTAGGTAGTTTATACTGTTAGTACACTAAAATTAGGATTATTGAGGCAACTGTAGATAATAATAATGTAGACCTAAGACCTTAACATAGGTAGTAATAGGCCAAATGTAGGCAAACACTAGTTTAAGTTAGCTAGGGAGAAGTGGTAGCCCAAGTTTGAACAATGAGGCGGGGGCCTCGAAGACAACAGATCTTTCTTCTATGACTAGACACCATCTGAACAACACGTGCCGTGATCAGCAGGTGGCGCCCCACGCGTCTTCACATATGAGACCTGGGAAAATCTGGTGGAGACACCTCGACGTACTGTAGATGCCCTCCTCCGACAAGACCTCCCTTTTTTCTTAGGATCCTGGCCAGTGTCTGGGGAAAATTGCGAGTGAGTTGAGCTGTGGCCTTTGTGCAGCCGGCAGTTCATGATCAGTACGTGATTTTGTCTCTTGTCTGCCTAGAAGCTAGTGTGCGTTTCTGCATAGTTATACTAGGGGATACAAACCCTCTTGGATACAGGAATTTTTGAGGTGCAGGCATGTCACTAATATCGATTGAATATTGCAGGAATTAAGGCTCCCAGTTGCACGTGGTTTCTAAGGGGAAGTCCAAAGGGGTTAAGCTTAGGGAGGTTGAAGACCAGAATAGACTCTATGTCACCAAGTAAGTTAGTCCTTTAAACGTACATGCAGGAAAGATTTCTTGCAACATCAGTCATTTATGAAAATCTGTCCTGTAAGCCACTTGTGAGGATGAGGTACTGACCACAGAGCTCGGTGTCAACAGAGCTTGCCAGAGTAGGCGACTCCCTGGGAGGCAGTCCAGACAAATTTTCACAAGTGGTCCTTCGATACCGTGATGTGGAATAGCTAGGTTAAAATTAACATAGCTAGGCCACAGTTAGGAACCAGTTTAACAGAGTTAGGTTAAGTTAGTACACCTAGGCCCAGAGTTACACAGAGGCTAGGCCAAGCTGACTATACACAGAAGTTGTTATTTGCAGTAATTTACAGGCAGGCCAGGTAGGCTAGAGAAGCTTGTGAATTTAATTATTTACAGTGATTACAAGTAATCCAGAGTAGGAGACTTGTGTGTTAATTACTTACAGTGGATTCACAAGGTAGCCACAGTTATACTAGGCTTGTGCAATATTTACATCAGTTATAGTAGCTAGGACAGATTTAACCTAGTTATTATTTACAGGGAGTTCTAAAGCCAGGTTTAAGCTATAGCACACTAGTTAGGTTAGGATTTACCTTATCCAACCATCCACGCTAGACTGAGTAAGTTGGGCACAGTTAGGCCAAGCTGTTTACATACATTATTCATTTGCTGTTTCACAAGTTGAATTGTTGAATTTATTTGTGCTAACCAAGAGATTTTTTAATTTGTATACTGCATTTTTTTTATTGTGTGATTTTCATTGTCTTTGATTCATTTTAATTTGAGATTTGTGAATTGCACCTGAGACTAGGTTAAGTCCTGTAATTATTTGATGGCATTGTACAGGAAATTGCTAGGTTAAGCTTTCACATTGATACACATTTCGATTGGGATTTGAGAGCTAACAGTGTATATTTTTTATTTAGAGTAGAGTCAACATAATAAAGGGAGTCGTTAAGCTTTTTGAGATGCCTTGAGACTCGTTCATTCTTGCCTAATACCATTCGTGCTGTGGGGTGGGGGTAATTGAAGCACAAATTAGTATCATGATCTTAACTAAAATGCAACTATGGTAGGTGAAGATGAAGTACCATCTGTCTCAGCTCTAAGTCAATTAAAGCAGTCTTAATGTGGGGGGCAGTGTTCATATGGCCAGGCAAGATCAGGATGTAGACTGTGAGGAACTAGAGAGTTGCCTGAAACCTTTGGAGCAAAGACTGGAGGCCTTTGAGAGATTATTTATCATTTATGAGACAAGGCCTATGCTACAGGTGAGTCTGACTATACAGTCGAGGTAGCACAGAAGGACTATGACGAACGAAGGGGCAGAGTGTAAAGCAGAGATGAGACTGCAGGCAGTTAATAAAGACTTTGAAGGCCGGTACAGCAGGGGCAGCAATGTTTCAGGGAACACGAACAACAGCACGCCTGTTAATGTGTTGCCCAGATTGCCCCAGTTGAATTTACAACGTTCAACGGAACCTTAACAGAGTATATTGCTTTCTGGGATCAGTTTAAAGCCCAGATAGATGACAGAGACGATTTGTCAGATGCCATCAATTACAGTATTTACACTGAGGAGATAAAGGTTAGCTATTACTTTAAATTGGTTGTTGGATCTAGGAGGTTTGTCACCATGAGTCAGTAGCCTTTTGAGGAAGGTCCGAATCGAAGTTATGAGTTTGACAAATAGTCTTAAAGATTTACATGATTGGGGTAAGTCAGAATGGTTCATCAGTCAGGTGATTCAGAGGAAACTGGCTGGCACCACAGTGCATGAGTTACACCTAAAATATCAGACGAATGGTTTACAATACAACAATTGTTGAGGGGTTGGAGATCTCGTTTCTCATTTGAGTATAGGTGTGAGAAAAGAGTCACCACCATCACCACATAAAAACCCAGACAGTTACTCAAAGATCTTGAGAGATCAGTCTAAAGCTCATACGACTAATGTTTGAGTGTACTATGGTAAAGAAGTGTCCTAAGGTAAGAACCTCTAAGCAGAACCTTAGAGGCACTCATGCCAGAATATGCATGTTCTGCAAAGGCGAAAACACTAGCACGAGTTGCTCAGAGTATACAACACTGAGCAGTAGGCAAGAGAGACTAAAGGAGTTGATACTCTGCTTCAAGTGTTGTGGGGAACACTTTGCGAGAGACTGTGGCACCCAGCTCAGTGAGTGTCGAGTCTGTTGCAAAGGTAAGCACCATACTGCACTATGTCCCAATAATTTAAGGGAATGCCAGGCTAGTAGGGATATCTCTCAGGTAGAGATAGAAAGTGAGTCTGAGCCTGAAATGGAAGCCAGTGTGATTAGTGGGAGTGAAGTCTCTAATCCGAGTGAGAGTCACGGAGGTGCTGCCCTACCTACAGTCATGGCAAAGGTTGTGATTGGGCACAGGTCCGACACAACCCGATTATTCTTCGACTTTGGAGCACAAGTGTCCTTGATAACAAAGAAGTTGGTGGCTAAATTAAACTTGAAGGCCACAAGGAAAGTTAGTATGATGTTGGGAGGGGCTATAAGTCAAGCCCCACCCAAATCTTATGATGTGGTGGATGTCACAGTCAAATTAGGTGGACATCGCAGAGACATTACAGCCTTGGTGGTAGATACGTTACCCATAGCAATTACAGCAAGAGGTCTTGCTGCAGCAGTTAAGCGATTGAAAGACCTTGACGTGAAGCTGGCAGACCAGGGAATTACCACTGACACAGTCAGAAATGTAGGTATCCTGGTGGGAGCCAATCAGATAGATGACTTCCTGTCTACACGACGGACGTTTAGGGAAGGAATTGGTTTATACAGATCCCCAGTAGGATACATCATAGGCAGCAGGATTCCAACTGAATTCCCTGCCATGTCAGATAGAGAAGAAGCTGTCCCCATGATAGCTGGGGGAGTAGTGATAATGAGTACCAGTATACACGATGAACCGCCCGCGAAGCTGAACCAGGTAGGGAGTGACGAACACTCGGCCATTTTGGGAAAACACTTTTACAGGGTACATAAAGAGGGAGATAGATTGCCATTAAATCCAGGGAACCTCGTATCAGTGGGAGGAAAGGCTACAAGGGCATGTGGGCCACTGGGTGGGAAAGTACAAGAACCACTCAGTCAAGGCTAGATATACGAAAGATGTTAAAGTTAAAGGAAAGGGTGCTAAGACCACTGAAACCAACAAGTTTACACCCCCAGAGGTCCATGCAGGGGAAACTGGACGGATGAAGTTAGACCAGAGTCTGCTCGACAAGAGTGGCCGGATGGCACTTGTGTCCAGGGTCGCCGTGGGGACTCACGAAAGGTGAACTTGATTTTGACTTAGCTCCTACCTTTCGCCGGCGGGAGGATGTTGGAACTTATTCGGTCCGAGAAGTCCCGACGGGGAAAAAAATTTT